>CABHPQ010160382.1:0-20731 GCA_902168405.1 Peromyscus aztecus | reverse complement strand
TGGGTGTTTAGTGCTCAGTAGTGGGAGTTTCCACTCAACCTTCTGTACTTACTGCTCTGCCCTTGGCCTTCTCCTTCCTTACCAGTGAAAGTGGCGGTTTCCCAATGCCTCTCTCCCTCCCCTCCAGTCCATCTAAGGGCACTATACACATATGCGTAGATACACATTAGTTATCTCCTACACCCAGCTGGTTCACCTCCCCAGGCAACCTGATGACCCCCTGCTCCTGGGAGATCACTGTATTCCTGCTGATGGTCAGAGCTCACTACAGGCCAGGACTCCTGGACTCAAGTGATTTTCCTCCCTAACCATCCCAGGTAGCTAGGAACACAGGTGTGCGCCACGGTACCCAACCACGTTAGCTGTTTGTTGACATGTCTCCTAAAGAAATAATATATAGAGACCTAACAGATCTACTAATAGAATTCTATGTGTCATTACAATGATTTCAGTTGTGAGTTATGCTTCTTTACATAAAAGTGGGGAAAGACCTTTTTTATTTTATAAAATACTAAACACTTCTCATGCTTTTCCTCGTAGACAATTCAAAGAAAGTTTGGGGAGATAACGAACGAAGCCGTGGGCTTTCTTGGTGAGAGTCTACAGCGCATCGGTACCAAGTTTAAAAGCTCGTTGGAAGTGATGATGACTTGTTCGGAATGCCCCACTGTCTTTGTGGACGCCGAGACGGTAAGCCAGGCACGCACTGGTGCTGCCCATCTCAAAATCCCAGCACTTGGGAAGCTGAGGTGAAAAGGATGGGGAGTTTGAGGATAGCCTGGAGTATATGAGTTCCAAGCTATCCCCTCTCTATAACAAAAGCCTCTTTCAAAGCACAAGAAAGATGACTGTATTGGAATGATGTTGTTCATTTATTGGCCTTTTGTAAAAAGCAGTTCTCAATTTTGAAATGTGAGCGTTCATATCTTAACCCTGATCTACATATGCAGCAAAATGTCATTCCATCCAGGCATGGTGAAACATACCATTAATCTCAACTTTCAGGAAGCAGGGGTAGGCAGATTTCTGAGTTCAAGGCCAGTATAGTGTACATAGAAAGTTCTAGGCCAGCCAGAACTGCATAGTAAGACTCTGTCTTTTAAAAAAAAAAAAAAATTCCATTCCAGTGTATGAAATGCTGTCCAGACTTTGCTGATTCTGCCCTCTCCCTACACATACACAATCCAGGATGAGGAAGCGGAAGTGTCATACTCTAGAGATGTATGTGTGTTCTTTCCTGTTCTTGAACAAAAATTGGTAGAGGGCTAGACCTCTCGTCGCAATATATCCAGAGCGCTTTGGCCTTCCCTGACATGCTGCTAATATTCCTAGGTTAGACAGCTGCATGTTTAGAGGAAGCTTTCAGGACAGTGCCTCTGGGGTGCCCACTGGTCAGACAGCAGAGAGTGTCAATAACCAGCTGGCAGGTATTCCGTGACCTTTCAAGAAGGAAATCAGTTTGTCTGCTTTCACAGCTAATGGCCTGCGGTTTGCTGGAAACACTCAAGTTCAGTGTCTTGGAGCTGCAGGAACATCTGGATACCTACAACACCAAGAGAGAAGCAGCTGAGCAGGTCAGTCTCCACACACAAATCATTTGCGTTGGGACGCTACAAATGCCGATCTGGACTCAGTACACCCTGGACAGACGAGCAGCTCTCTCTCTGGCCTTGTGGTGGGTCCTGGGGCAGCTGTCCGAAGAATTCCTGTCTTTGACTTTTAGAAAGGAGCCTATGAGCACAGTGGGAGACTGCAGCTGTGGGCAGCATGGTGGGAGGGGTAAGGAGTGGGGTTTGGAGTGACAGCTGTGGCCAAGAGCATCTGCAGTCTCTGATAGACCTCATCTTCTGCCATGGTGGTGGGGTGGGGGGACAACAAGCTTGGAGTAGATTATAGATGTAGCCTGCTAAGAAATGGCTCTGCATTTCTAGTCAGCCATTTAATAAACACTGGTCCAGTTCCCTAAGACACTCCAGCGTGATTTCAGTTGATAAATGCAGAAAAACAAGCAGAAAAATGTTCTCCCACACAAACTTTATAGGCATTTTCCTAAAATAGATGAAATTCTCACTACTAATTATTAAATATACCACGTTTAAAGACCTGTGAAGAATTGGGTGTCAAACTTGGTTCTTCTTTCCTTACATATTCTAGGTAAGAATATAAGCACAAATTGTACATGTGAATGCAAATTGAGTGTCCCTGATCCAAAATGCTTTATAACCTGAAACTTTAAGCACCAACACGATGTCAGAAGTGGAGAATTCCACACCTAGCCTCATGTGATGGGTCACAACATAATGTAAGAACTGATTATCGGAAACTTAATTAAGACTGTGGTAGTGATGTCAGAGCAACCAGACCGTGCCCCCAGGTGGCTAGTACCGTAGCACCTCTGCTTTCTGACGGTTCAGTTTATACAGACTTGTACAAAGTTCCCTGCAGGCTATGTGTCTGTGAATCGTGTGCTAGACTTTGGTTTCATTCCTTTAAGAAAAACAAACTGTGTGTGTATGCAAATAGTCCAAAACCTGAAACAGTCTAGTCCCAAGCTTTTTGGATAAGGGGCATTCAAGCTGTAGTTATTCAGAATAGTAAAGTATGTCACATAAGTTATGAGTAAAGACTTGAGGCTGCTCGGTCAGATGGTCTGGCAAAGCAGTACTAAGCCGAGTACTGTGTATGATTTCCAAGGGGAGGGGAAATTGGTGGGATTGGGATATGATCTTGGAGTCTGACTGAATTTGGGGTTGGAGGATTACTTCAGGGAAGGAAAATACCTGTACCAAGGCGCTCTCCATATCGGGGAGTGTGAGCTCATATTTGGTCTGAAAGAATAATGAGATGGAAGAAAGGGACTTTCAGCGCAGGGAATTACCAGGTGCGGTCAGGTCACCCCGCAAATGGGGCTGTCTGTGTACAGATGTCCACACACCTGCCGAGGAGCCCTCTGGGAATAGAATGGCTAGGCCGTAGAATGTGTGTGAGTCTCCCAAGCAGTTTTACTAAAAACTGTTAGCAGGTGGACATGACCTTTCTATTGCCTCATCCCTTGGTGATCACCTGGTACTGGGTTTTGTAATTTCTGCCGTTCTGGTGGGTGTGGAATCGATTATATGTCATTCCGGTGGGTCTGGAGTAAAATCTTATTTGTCTTCTGTTTCCTTCATCACTAATATTTGAACATAGATATCTTCCTAGGGGGTAGCTTGTGGGTGTCTGTAAAGAGCTGTTTTCTCGGGTGTTTAGAAGAGGTCTTTGTTTTAAATATAAGCTTTATTTATTGTTTGCGGGCAAAGAAGGGGCATACTATGGCATGTAGTAGTCAGAGACGCCTTGTGGGAGTTTGTTCTTTTCCTTCCACCATGTGGGTCCCAGAGATCCAACTCAGGTTGTCAGGCTTGGTGGCAAGTGCCTGTAGCCAGTGAGTCCTCTTGCTGGCCCTCGATACATGCTTTTTATTAGATGTATGTAGTGAAGTGACTTTTCTTTCTGGGGCTATCATTTTCACTACTGAAGTATCTTTTGATGACCAGAAAACTTTTGGTTTAATTAGATGTGAGTTATCAGTCTATCTATCCCACTGGGGTTGTGCCTTGTGGGTCTTCAGAAGTCACTGCCTATCCTAGACACTGTGGTTGTTACCGTAATGGCCCAGTAAGTCAGGCCTCTCTGGTCTGCACACCTTTCCAGCACAGCTCAGCACCACCCACGCTGCAGTCTGGGACGGCCTTGTAACTGACTCTAACCAACAACCAGCATTGACAAGACACCGAGACTCCCAGGACAAGCCTGGAGAGGTCTTCTACAGTGTTGCTTCTGCCACCAAACTCATCAGGGTATGGGAAGCTTTGGGAAATTCCAGGAGACTTGGACTCTGACCCCCTACTCTACAAGATGATTGGCCAATAGAGGAAAAGAGAGGCATCCCAGCTAAGAGCCAACAAATCAGGTGTAAGAGTAAAGCCTGCTTAGAACTTTGAGGCCCTGGTCAAACTATCAGAAAACCAGAGAATCATGGCTGATCCTAGTCAAACCAAAAACAGAACATATTTTCACTGATAGTGGTTATACACAGAGCAAGTAGGCTTTTCTTTTTGCTGTTATTTTAAGCCATTACATGTTAGGGGGGTTGATTTTACAGCAACAGGTAAACTACTTTTCATGAGACAACATCAAATGCATACAGGTAATCAATCTAGTTAATGACATGCTAGACCTTCACCCAGAAACTCCAGACATTACCATGAGAAATGAAAGACCAGAGGAACAAACCATGTTTTTGTTTTTGTTGTTTTTGTATCAGAAGATCCAGTTTTGTAAAGATATCATCTATAGAATTAATGTACTTGAAAATCAAACAGAATAATGGAAATCCTAAAATGTATATGAGGAGCATACAAATGCTTGTAATTATACAGTTTTCTCAAACATAGGATCAGATAACTTTACACATACCTGGCTAGCTGTTTATTTTCTGTAAACAAAGTCTTTTGAGGACATGGCCACCCTAGTTGGTTGTACATTATTGATGCCAATTTTCACACCTAGAACTGAGTTAATATTTGCCACCAAGACAGCATGCTAGAACTGTCATTCCCCTTCTAGACAAATCTAGAACAGTAAAATTTGAAGTTTTACTTCTAGCCACTGACACACAGAGATTTCAAATCAGCTACTCCCTACACAGGAGGAGACAGACTGTGGCATATGACAGACACCAGTAACAGCCCTTTGGATAGTCTAATTTACAACAAAGCTGCTGTTGTGTTCCGAGGGCAAGTCTGTTGATTTCGCTGAGAGAGAAATAAACATTGCCTCCTGGGGTTCCATCCGCCCAGTTCTCACCCACACGGCTTCATTGCCTGGCTTCCATTCTCCTGTTCCATCAGGAGAATCCTTATGCAGTTGCTGTACTAGCTGTGGCTTTTGTTTTTATAGGGCCTCTGTATGCCAGGTAAGGCCTCCACCACTGAGATCTCCCCCCAGCCCCAGCTAGTATTTTTGTTCCACGTTCAGGGTTCTTCTATCCTTTACGGATCAGGTGTGATAGCCTGAGGTGAGCAGGACCTCCAAGTCTTAGAAGGAGTTGGACATTGATCTCCCCAGCACCATAGGACTAGAAATTGATTTTTCTTCTAGCACCTTCTGCACTTGCTCAGCATAGCAAGGGCCCCAGCAAGCGCCCTAAGAGGAAGCTACACAGACAGGCTCACTTACTAGAGTGTCCCTTTTTCATTCAGCGTCTCAGCCCTTGGCACCTCACTATCACTGATAACTGCATGTCACAGCCCACAGAAACTTTAGGGCATGAACTTGTAGCTACCACTGTCTGTCCACCCTCTACAGCAAGGGACAGATGCAGGGCTCACCCCAGTACTTTACCGAAGTCCTGCGAGAGTTCAGTGTCTATACTGTCCTTGGACAATTGCTTGCTTGTACATAAGTTGCTCTGTCGTGCTTAGAAACGGAACCTCCCTCCACGGCTAAACTTTCACCTTCATTTGAGCAAAGAAAACATGATGAGAGCAATCAGGTTGGAAGTAGGGGTTCTCTGCCTGACCCCTCTGGGGCATGCTGTTAGAAGGCTAGTATGCAGTCATGGGACTCTATTATTGGGGAAAAAATCAAATAAATAGTGCTCTCTAAAATGCTAGATAGGGTATGTGATGTTGAATTTTTTCAGAATAGGCAGTAAATAATCAACTCTTTTTCCATTTACTAGTTGACTTGGGCAAACTGGGCAAGTAGTTATAATTCAGTGCATATGCATTTTAGCATGTTACAGGAATAGAGATGAACGCCCGAGTTACATGGTAGATGTCAGCTGGATTTTGCTGCTGTCAAGAAGTCTGCCGATGGCTTTTGACAGTGACTGCCACCAGCCATATCTTACCAGAAAGGTTTAACAATGTTTGTATTCCAAGATGCTGTCAAGAAAATAACCCAAGGGCCAGTGTAGTCTGGGTGATTGCGACCAAAAGGAACAAAAGGTCAAAGAGATTGTTTTTGAAACAGTTACCATTTCTCATTTTCATTCTTTGTGTGTGGAACACTGAGCTCCAGTTGAGGATTTTAAATATCTAACACTAAGATGTTTTCCAGGGAGCAACTTAATGAGCTGGTAGTCTTTCTCAAAGGAAGCAGTCTGCGTAGTTGATTTGATTACTTAATAATTTCAAACACACACACACCAAAAACAAAGCCACAAGCCCAGTCAGCAAGAAGAACTGACGACATCAACCGTCAAAGCCCAGGAGCTTCATCTGAAGGCCCTTAGCCCTCACTTTGGAAACTCTGTGGCTCCATTTTTCTACACATCCACAATGCTGCTTTATTTTAGATTAGTATCGACTGTAAGAATACCCCGCCCCCCCAGGTAAAGAAAACCTACATTTGTTTTCTATATCCAAAATGCCTCAGAGATAGCATGCTTGTCATTTATTACCATCCAAAAGGAAAGGAAATAAATAGAAACAGGATTTAGATGGATCTTGGTTTCTGTTTCACTAATTAAAATTGGCGTGCGTCTTCAGAGAACTACATTTTGGATGAGCAGACAACCCTAGCTCATTTCTTTTTCTGTAAGTTACCTTTATTAAATTGACCAAAGGGAAAGTGAATCTTTCATTTTCCACATCTCACATTTAGACACAAAGGTCAAGTAGAGACAGCAAAGATTTCCAATAAAATCTACAAAGCGAAGGATCTTACAATATGGGACACCGCGGGTCCCAAGCACACCGATTCCGTCTTTGTTAATAAACTCAGTGTATGCATCTTATTGTATTGATCCCTTATGGGTATGTTCCATATTAATGATTGGCCTGAGGTGGAGATAAATTGTGTCTACAGCCAGTGCTAGCCTTTCAGGTCAGTTTCTGGTTTTCTGTAGACAGACTTGTAACGCTAGTTTTGTTTGTTCTGTGATGACTACTGAAATTTATTTACCCTTACTTATTTCTATAGTGGTTGGAGAATTGTAAGAGGACGTTCGGCGCCAGCGAAGACGTATATAGGATAAACACCAGTGCACAAGTAAGTCTCTCTGCTGAGTGAGGACATCGGGCGTTATTTAAAAAAAAAAAAAAAAAAAAAAAGTATGCATGCAATTGTACGTACTCGATATTCCTAGAATGTTTGTAAGCCTGTTTCATTTTGGTTTATCAGGACAATCTATTTGAAAGTTAGGTTCAGTGAAATATTGGCTTAGTAATGAAAACTTCACTTTAATAAAAATGAACAACCAGCTTGTGACTGAAGCTTAATAACATTGAGTTAGATAAGCTTGATGGGTATCTAGACACTCCAGGTCGGCATTTAGTCGTATCTGCCTCTTAGGGGAAAAAAATGGTTGTACATTAGTATTCTGTGGATATATTGTCTGGTGAGAAAAACAGACCCTAGAGCAATGTGCTCTATATCCATACTACTCTAAATATGAAATTGTGGGTCCGTTATGTTTTTCCCTAGTTGTTTTTCCCTAGTTGTTTTAAGCAATAGCAACACATTTTCTTAGAGAAAGGCACATCTATAATACACCCCCCACCCCATAGTATGTTAAGACCTATACGTTATTCCAGTGGGAGAAACTTCATACTAGGACAGAGCCTTCAGCAACTCAGACCCCTCCACACCTGACATTTGAATTCCCACCTTTTTCAACTGCAGTTACATTTATAATAGTGTATTTCCATAGAGGTTATACTAATATAAGAATGAAATCTTGAGAAAATCATACTTTAACTATTAAGCGTTTCAGGCACAATGCGGGTATATATTTCATAATCCTCTTCCATGCAACTCGGTTGAACGGTCCCTTCATTATCCCCGTTTTGAAGATGGGGGAAGTGAGGCTCAGAGAGGCCATTTTATCTCATAAGTAAATAGTAGAAACCAAGATTCAAACCTAGACAGGTAATTCTAAGCTCTGCACTATTTTAAAGGAAAATTAAAATCATGGATAAAGAAATAAGATGGAAATTAACTCTAGAATTGAACCCAGTGGATATTTTTAATGATCCCTACGAGCATCGAATAAGCGAGGTGGAGATGCTGAGTGGTTCTTATAATCCTTCTACCTCTAAAACAATTCCATAATCTCCAAGACTCAGTGAACAGCTTGAGATGTACTGAGTGAAAAATGGAGACTCCACTTAAGACTGGTTTCTATTCTTCCTTTCATGGCTTTATGCTGCCTCTGTCCATGTGCCAGTCTATACAAGCTGTCAGTAAATATTTTATTGAATTAATGAAGACAAAAATCTATCATGCAAATATCAGTGTACTTAAAATGTGTGTATGTGTCAGTTTTGCTAATTCACAGCTATAGTTTGTGTGGTTGCATACAACTGTAGCAACCATAAGTTTTATCAGCGCACATCCAATCCGACACTGTTGGCATGTATGTGTACAATCAGTTCCATTTAACATGCTAACAGGAATAAGAAAAGGGATTTAAAGCTTGAATTCCTACCTGAAATAAACTATATGAAATAAAACCTTAGAAGTAAAGCCTCCTGCTAACTGTTTGACATTTGGATTGTGCTCTGCTAATGTTACCGGGCCACTGTTTGCATAATTTATGGTCAGCTGTGTAGAGCTAAAGTTCACCTTTGCTTAGCAAATCCTTTCTAAACGGACAGGAATAAATGTACTTTAAAAAAATAATAAAACGAAATAAAAAGCCCTTCCGAGGACACTTCAGCAAAGCAGGTCCCAGAAGCTCCATTTACACACCAACAGTCTGTTTTAATTCCAAGTCGCTCTTCTTTATCCCAAGGCTTTTTCACTGTGTGTTTCACATACGTCATCTCCACTTGCTGCACACCTAGTTAGGGCAAACTTCTGGCATAAATGCCATTTGAAGTGTACTGTAAAGACACACTAGCTCTCTGTGTTCTGTCCTGTGGGCCTCAGCAGGAGTGAGACAGCCTGAGATCTAAGAGATGAACAGGTCGGAACGTCTAGAATGAGCCGCACCAGAGAGCCTGCTGCTAGGTAGGATAAGTGTTTTCCTGCATAGTTTAGGAGCCAGTTCAGCCAATCCTTTGGTTAAAAAAATAATAATGGTAAATTCATTTAATAAGTTTCCCACTGCACTCATGGAAATGTTATTACAGTTAGGTTTGTTGGTAGAAAGACAAAAAATCCTAGATCGAAGAACATTTACAACAGTTAGGGCTCCCAAGATCACCTTGTTCTATTTTTTGTGGCTTTTATACAAAACTAAACTGTAGCGCAAATTTTTATTTGCCAGAGGGAAAACACAGCCTACCCTGAAGTTATTACAATAAGTGTCCAGAAAGTAGTTTGGAAAGGACTTCATAAAGCATTGTTTGGGATATAAATGTGTTCTTCATTTGCGTGGGGCATCTGTAACCTTAGTTACAATGATTTCTTATACTAATTCTTGATCTTTTTCTCTTTGTATTTTTTTGTGACCCGATCACCTTGCTTAGCAAATGGGAATTCTAGCAGTAAGTGGCCTGTCTTGATTTATAGATTCCTTATCCTTGTGAGACAAACTGGTTTTCATCTGCCATGTGACCTCTTGTGACCTAGCAATGTTTTGTCATTGACCACTTTGAAAACTAGTATGTGCTTCAGTTTTGCCTAGCCCCTAATCCATGACCATGTCGGCCCTATAAAATGAAACAGTTAAGACTTTATAATGAATACGCAACCAGCGGTTACAGCTTTTTTTATACACCTATACCTGACATCTCTCCTTTTACATTTTCAATTTGGAATCGCACATGTCCGCTTCGCAGTCTCACTTAAAGGAGATCACCAGGTGGTTTTCTTAAAGAGTCCATTTCTTTAGACGCCCCTTCCTTTTGGTAAGAGGACACCCAGTTTCGCTCTGCTCCGGGGACCAGAGCCTGTGCAGCTGCAAATTCCTCCCAGCAGCCGCTTAGAGTTTCCAATTTACACCGAGTCCTCTCCTCCAAAGCATCCTACATACTGCCCTCTGACCCTGTCTGTCCGGTGTGACAGTGTGCTTCCTACTAAAAAGGGATTCTGTAACCAGCAGCAAAGCCTTGTTATCTGAACGCCAGCCCCCAAGCACTCTTCACCTGCCTCCCATCAGCTTCACACCATATTAACTTGCTTACTGCGGAAGCACAAATGCCAAGACGGTTTTAACATACGTGTGATGTTTCACTGAAGTATGCGATCTAGTCAGGTCTGGAAAAGGGCGCCGCCTCGGTTAACCTCCATTGTTAACGCCGCTTCTTTGCAGGAGTTGGAGCTTTGCAGGCGGTTGTACAAGCTGCACTTCCAGCTGCTGCTTCTGTTCCAGGCCTACTGCAAACTCATCAACCAAGTAAACACGATCAGAAACGAAGCAGAGGTAAGTTCCACTGGGCGTCAGGACGCTTCTGGAAGTAGTCAGGACACACGTGGGAGTGTGCATGCACATGTGTAGCGTGTGCTCGTGTGTTGTACGTGTCTTGTTAGAACGCCTAACATCAAAAGCCACTTGGCATTGAACTTTCTCCGCGGATCAGTTAGCTCTTTTTCACATAGTAAATAAGAGAGCTGATACACAGCGGTTAAGCTGGAGGTTTGGCAGCAGAAACAGACCCATCATCGAACGTAAAGCATGCATAAAGTTACTGTGACATTCCTGACATCTCGTCTGTTTCTATAGTTTGTGAATGCACACGACATTAATACAGAGGTTAATACATAGGTTCACAGTTGCTGACTATAATCTTTTTCCCCTCCTTACATTACTGCTACTAAAATTGTCATTGGGAAAATGGTCAAAAATTTTTAATTATAAATTTTTTTATATTTATATATACATATGTATATATGTGTGTATATATGCATAGACATATATGTGTATACACATTTATATAAAGTATCCTGGGTAAATAACCTTCTAAAATACATTTTCCTCACTGTCCAAAAGCAATTATAATCTTCTAAAATATAGTATAAACATTTATTGCAAGCTAATATATCCAAATTATCTAAACTTGGTATAGGGACACATGTACTGTAACACCCAGTACTCAGGAAGTCGGAGCAGAAGGCTCTCAGGTTCAGAGTAGCCCTCGGGTTATATGAGAAGACACTTTGCCTGGTTTTGGTTTTTCCCCCCCTTTGGTTTTTTTTTCTTTGGTGGCTAATTTATATTCCTGTTGAAAGAATATAAAGCTCTATCACCATCAGCTCTATCCCTGACCGTGTATCCCTGACTGTAGGAACAGATCTTTAAGGACATATCTGTTTTAGGTCATCAACATGTCAGAGGAACTTGCCCAGCTGGAAGGTATCCTGAAGGAAGCCGAGGCGGCTTCGGAAAATGAAGAGATCGATATTTCCAAAGCTGCACAGACCACAATAGAAACCGCCATTCATTCTCTGATTGAAACTTTGAAAAACAAGGAGTTTGTGTCGGCAGTAGCCCAAGTCAAAGCTTTTAGGTAAGTGGAGGAGACTGCACAGCACCGTAGTGCATTCCCTTAAGTAATAAACAGATACCAGTTACTCTAGCCAGGCAGTTTGGTTCACAGACGTTAACCTCAATTGTACCTTACAGAGTCATGACATACATCTCAGAACTTTAACATTATGTATTTCCAGAACCCTCTGGCCCAACGACATCTTCGGCAGCTGTGAAGACGACCCCGTGCAGACGCTGTTACACATCTACTTCCACCACCAGACACTAGGCCAGACGGGCAGCTTTGCGGTCATCGGCTCAAACCTGGACATGTCCGAAGCTAACTCCAAACTGATGGAACTTAACCTGGAGATCAGAGAGTCTCTCCGCATGGTGCAGTCCTATCCACTTCTAGCACAGGCCAAACCAGTGGGAAATATGGCAAGCACTGGATTCTGAGCAACTTCTGATACTCGAGAGAGGGGGTAAAGCTGAATATGATCAGGATTATTAACCAAGCACCTTTTATGAACCCTTGTGATTCACTGATAACTTTTGGGCAGCACCTTCAATTTGTAGTCTACTAATTTCAAACTATCAAAAACAAAAAAACCTGAAGACAAATATCTAACTGCTTAACTGCTGCCTATACCTCCACAGTAACTGTATGAAGAAGGAATTTTTTTTTTTTTTAACCTATGTGAAAAAAGCAAAAAGGGCTAAAAGTGATGCATACCAGTTCATTACTCTGGAGGGAAGAACAGAATTCCGAACGCGTTTGCAATAATGGCCTCCAAGACATTGCAGGCGGGTGACGCGAGGCTGGGATCGGGGCCAATTCCTTTTAGCTGTAGACCTGCCGCCTGCAGAGTCACCTGGATTTCTAGCTGTCATCAACATAACCTACAGTTGACGCCAATCATCACCAACGACATGACGACCATCCAGTCCGACAAATAACAAGACTTATTTGCAAAAACCATTGGGTCCGGGGTTTTGTTTTTGTCTTCTCCCAACATATGGGATAAGGGTTTGGGGGGGTGTGTTTGTAGGGGTTTTGTTTTTTGTTTTGTTCTTGGTCTGTATAAGGAATTATGTGTGTGTGAGCTGGGGTGTGTGAGCGTGTGGCAGTCCTATTTCCAAAGTGTGGATGTCTGGTGACAACTTCTCACAGCAGGCCTAAAAGAGCACTGCAAGATTATTTTTGAAGAAATTTTATTTTATTAGATCTAACTCTTCATAGTGTGTAAATGTTAGAACACTTTAATAATATTTTAAAACTGGGCTTTCCCAGGGTCTCAAAAAAAAAAAGAAATAATATATCTGTTAATATTATTGGACTCTGCTGCTGAGCTCTGATCAGTGCTTGTGTTGATATTGTTGATAACTAACCAAAGTAGATGCCTGCAGAGACTTTAAAATGTAAAATACAGATGGGCGCTGCCCGTCAGCGCCCCTCCTTAGACAAGTTAACTTATTTTACTCCATAATTATTATAGATACTGCATAGACTAAAACCTGTATTTTCCTGTACATTCATGCCATGCCCTGTTATACCAGAGTACACGTACAGAGCTGATGGTGGACTGTGTGTTCTGCAGGCTCGGGGGGCCGCAGGCGTCAAGAGGTGCACATGGCTTGTGTGTTTATGCAGGACTCAGCTGGTTTCAGGCTAGAGGAGCCTTGGAAGACAAAAGCCTGAAGACTGACTCCCAAAACACGCAATATACTTCTCCACTGTCTAAGTGTGTAGCGTAACACACACTGGATCCTCTGTCCTATTTTTTTTTTAAATAGCATTTTGTAAAGGAAATGAATGTAGTCCCACGACTCCTGATTTGAAAGGAACACCTTGTATTTTTTATATGCATCTCTTATCCACTGTGACTTTTATTTTCAAACTGGGCTCTGAACTCCAGAGTTTGGAATGTAGAAATGAATTGCTTAGCTTTGCCTTTTCCTAGGGGTGTGGACCCTGACAGAAATGTAATTATGCCAAGTGCATTAATCGAAGGCACTGTGCACGCCCTTGGACTGCTGGCCATAGTTATGTTTCCTGTAAAATTCCATAACTGGTCACAGCACATTCATAATCACTGTATTTTTTGACCCAGATTAAAAAAAAAAACAATTATTTTAATGGTGTTCTGGTACTGTAAATGGTGTCCTTTAAATTATTAATAACTTTTGGGTTGGGGGGCAGGCACAGGGATGGTGTCCAGAGACACACCACACTTCACATCCCCTCTCCCATCTTTCTCATCCTCCTTACATCCTTTTTGTTAAAAATAAAAAATAAAAAAAAGCATTGTAGCTGTTGCTTTGTGTGGTACTTTAAGAAAAAGAAAATAAAGGTGACTATCGAGGACTTGTTACCTGCAGAGTTGTCACATACAATTTCTCTTGAAAAAAGAAGAAAAACTTAAATTGACTACCCATCTTTGAACAATTTATATGTAACTAATCTGGCAACGTGTTAAAAAG
Organism: Peromyscus aztecus; assembly: GCA_902168405.1. Taxonomy (NCBI): domain Eukaryota; kingdom Metazoa; phylum Chordata; class Mammalia; order Rodentia; family Cricetidae; genus Peromyscus; species Peromyscus aztecus. The sequence continues at coordinate 6,846 of CABHPQ010160382.1, read as the reverse complement.
TGAACCTACCTACAAAACCAGAAATCAGATCCACGAGGACTCTCTTCCCTACAATACCTACACTTTACTTCCCCATTTTCTGACTCCAAAGTTTGCATTTACTTACAGAATATTAGTGCTTAATTTTAATCAGCTTCTCCTATCACACTGAGAACCTAGTGTTTGCTACAAACAACCCTCGTCGCCCAATCCACCAGTTTAAACAGTTAGGAAATGGATTGGGCAGTCTCCTCCTGACGCTCTTTAGGAAGCCAGAGTATAATGGCAGGATTTGGAGCTGCTGCACTTTTTGTGACTCAGTTTGGAGCTGTTGTTCACCACCTATGGATGCTGACTTGAAGCATCGCTAAGGGACCTTCCTTTTAGGAAAGATCACCGCCAGAACACAGTGAGGAACCACTGTCACAGCAGCATCACCTACACTCCAGGGAAGAGCCCAGAGTTACTGTGTGGCTTTCCCGCTCCCCGCCCCCCACCTAGTTTTCAAAGTGGTCTACAGTTAACTTTGAAAAGTTCAGAATTACACAAAAACCAGTCCTCTCAGCATGCAGAGGTGGTATTTGGAGTGTCTCCTGGTAGCTTTTCACTCAGTCTCAAATCTGATGCTCTCTAAACTTTGGGCTGCATGCATAAACGGTGTGACGCCTCAGTGCTAGAATGTTGCTATGGAAGACTGAAACTTTGTGTCACTTGGTTCAGTATCCAAGTGCCCACATTCTGATCCTTGCCAAATAGAATTAGCTGCCCCGGGAAAATTAATGACAGCACTAAACTTGAATTATTTTACTACCCACCTTAGCAGTCGGATTTGTCTTTGGACTCATTACACACAGACTTTAGGTCACTCATCCCACATGGCAAGTACTTATACTCAGTATATATTATATCATGTAATGGGAGTCAACTGGATTGCCTTTGCCTGGACCTAGTCCCAACTAAGTCAGAGGTCACCCATGAGCACACTTGAGAACATCGCTTTTAACCCCACAGTTAACACTCTCCACCACCACCACCATCTTAGTCCTTAAAACTCCTTATCTGTCTCCAGGTACCCGGAGGACTTTCCCTTAATAAGGCAATCCGGCCTCATGGTCCATTATCCATAACACATCTTTAAAACGTTTTAGTGGGGGCGCTTGAGAGGTGGCTCAGCAGTTAAGAGCACTGGCTGCCCTTGCAGAAGACCTGGGTCCAGTTCCCAGCACCCACATGGTGGCTCTCAACTGCAACTCCCATTCCAGGAAGATCCACTGCCCTCTTGCCTCCTCAGGCACCAGGAATGCATGTAGTACACACAACGTACAGGCAAAACACATACATGTCAAATAAAAATGAAAAAATAGAAGCCTTCTAGTGTCTTCTCATAGATAACTAGGCAACGGCCAGTCCCGGGCAGGGCCTGCAAAGTTCCCCAAAGTTTCACCAGCTATCTTATGCTCAGTATTTGGCCTCTCTGGTTTCTCTCTTCCACAGGACGTTGTCCTGGCATGAAGCATGTCCATCAAACTCAGACAATCCTTTATTGAGGCATTATAGCTAAGAGCTTCTGCACCCGCTCAGTTCTCTGCCTTGTTTATTTAGAACTGATGGCCCCTCTGAGAATCGCCGTGAGGATAGAGGTATTTGCTGGTCACTAGGATATGTGTTAGCCACGCCCCCATGAGGTTCACACCCCTGAGAAGATGCAGGTTGATAGCTCTCTGCACACTCATCAGCTGGATTCATTTGGGCCAGGGTGGACCTGTCCCCCACACACCAGGACACTAGAGAGTCCTCAAGCTCACTTTGGACTCTGAGCACATTCCTTTGGATATTTGCTAGTGCACAGGATTATCAGGCTGGCATCTGTGATGGGGGGGGGGGGACGCTACTGTGACATGTTTAAAAAAAAACTAGGAGCACAGTTTCCACCTGCTTCCACTTGTGTTAGACCAGCAGCCAATACCTGCTTCGTCAGAAGCCCCTGAGTTTGTACACTCGGCACCATCAACTGCCAGGGGTTCTCAAAGTCCGGGGCTGGGGGTGGGGGGAAGTCTTTAAATTAGGCCTAATGAAAAAAAAAAAAACCACTACACTACACCCCATACAACTTTATCATGTGTTGATCCTGTTTGATAAAAATCGTAGGAACTTCAGACCTACAGACTGAAGCTGCCTTTGAAGCCTTAAGAGTTGATCCAGTGCCTGTAACCTCCCTAACCCGGCCTGACCCACTCTGCCATCGACAGATGTTAACCAAGTGTAGGTTGACAGGTCCCGCCGACTTCCAGCACAAGCTTTCCTCAAACCGAGACATACATTGGATAAAGCCTCAAACTGTTTTTGCAATATTTTTTATTATTATTTCACGGGCTTTATCCAAGTACACTGCCTTTCATGAAGTATTTTGAGAAGGGAGAGGTGGAGAGGAGGGGGGGGGGGCATGGGAGAAAGCTCGCTTGCCCGCTCCGTTAGCCCCACCTAGCAGAAACATGTCCGACTTGGACTAAATGATGTATTTGAAGCTGAAGGTGCTATCACAGGACAGCCGTTTGTCCTTGCATCTCCCACACAAGTCTTGACGATGGGGGCGCTTAGGGTCCACGTGGCGAAGTCTGACTGGGCAGGCGCATCTAGTTCTTTTACAACTCTGAAAAATCAGAGTGAAAAGGATGAACGGACCCCTCTCCCCTTGATCCGTGGAGCCTCAAAGCAGGTGAGAGGACAGAGCAAGCGGGACTAAGTGCAGAGTGGTTTAAGGCGCCTTACTGGAGAAAGGTGCCTACTGCCCCCTTTTCTAAATACAGTCTTCATGGTTTTCCACCCTTGGTTCCTCAGTGCCCACCCTAAGGTGGTGAATTCTCTAATTACCAACTTAAGTGCATTGACTGGACTCTCAAACAGACATATGGGCTCCGTTAGCTCTGATTACCATTAACGGGTAAATGATGCCACTTCTTTTTAAAGATTATCTAAGTCCCTTGGCACAGTACAAAACTAATAGTAAGCAAGCCAGTGCTTATCCTCCACAGGACAGTTTAGAATGGTCTTACAGGAAACTCCCTTTGTGAACTCTCAAGCAAGACTGAAGCTCACTTTGTGTGTTTCATACTCTAACTTGGATACGTGCTTCCTATGAAGCATTTGGGTAATAGTGTACCACCTCAAGCTAGCAGAAAGGTATTCTGTTTTACAGTATGTTTTCCCGTACACCAAGTAGAGTGGCAGGTAAGCAAGCCTTCTATAATACTGCAAATAAGGTAATGGGTTCAAAAGAGACCGCACAATCCAGTTTTATAAGAGCAGAAAGGAATAGACGCCCCTTTTCACAGTGGAGGGAACTTCCTACCTACCACCAAAACAATAAACAAAACAAAACCAAAACAAAACCAAAAAAAAAAAAAAGCGCCTACGGCTACTGGGAACCTAGCCTCATTTAGGAAACATATTCAAAGAAGTACACAAAAAACCCTCTTCCAAAAATGCAAAACCATGTGATTTACTTGGCAGGTGATATCCTCCACTCGGTAGGGGTTGTAAGATTTCTGGCACACTCGGCAGAACTGTTTGAAGTACACCTGCGACAAGAAAGAGCGTCCACGTGGAGCAGACGCTCGGCATCGGGGCGGGAACGGGCCAGCCGCACAGCGCCTCTTACCTTGCTGGTGCCCTGCACACACCACACATAGGCGCTCTCCCACCGGGTGTTGCATTCCTTGCAGTGGTAGTAACCATACTTCTGCTCTAAGAACTGAACAGCGGGATAGCAGACTTTAACCACGGGAGGCCTGAGGGCCCCTCATTTTAGAACCCGGGACAGAGCCTACCTGATACTTAAAATGACCCAATTTCATTCTAGATCGTGGTGGGGAAGTAAGGTTAGGTTTGCATCAACCTCTAAATTAGAATTAATCAGGTGAGTTAATAGCTCAACCAAACAAATCTGTAGACCGAGACCAAACAAAACAGCTTGTATACCAGACTGGCTGGCTGACACGTTAAGTCTTTGCCCTCAGACAAGGGAAAGGCCAAGTATCTAGTGCTGTCTAGAGTTCAGGATTCTTTGTTCTTAGGACACACAGAGATGGCAAGTTATTCATTAGGCTGAAAGAGAGAGACTCTTCTAAACTTTCTCAGCTGTTCAACCAAACATTAAATTCTCCACAATGCTAGTTAAGTTTCCCAGAAAGTCCTGCTACATATCTGTGAGTACAAGGCCATTTAGTAGGAGCTAAGTAGTATTAGCAGCACCCAATTCTCAAACGTCCCATCTTCCTACTTAGCGACAAACAAGTTGGAAACAAGTTTTCCCCATTAAGCCTTTAGGACTGGTAGGAACTTGGAAGAGCACTTTATGCAATTTATAGGTAAGCAAACACCATGGAGGCCAAAAAAGCTTGAGATTTTTGCCTAAATCACATTCAACTGTGAATGGCAATGGCCAATGCTTTTATGAAGGTCTTTCCTCCCTCCACCCCAAACACAGAACACAGTCTTCAGAAAACTCTGGGAAATGAGGAATTAATTCCTAGGAGCCCTTTCCTATAGCTCCTGTCTCTCCGTTTCCTTGGGAGTTACCACTGCCCTCCTTGTGCCCCTGGCCCTTGTTTGGCTAGCCTAGGCAGCAACTCAGGGCTGCCCAAAGGCTTAGCTCGCTGGCTGAATCGGGAGTTTTTTAAAGTAGGGCCAGTTTAGGGGGGAGAAGCTTCAGTTGGTAGCTTCAGAAATCAGGAAGGATCTGGTAGGAGGACCCTGTTAGTCAACTCAGATTTTCCCGCCTCGAGTGGGAAAATGAGAAGCGGGGCCTTGGGAATTGATTCTCCCGCAATCAAGTTCACCAGCTGATGCTCCCCGGTGTGCGGACTTATCTTCCTTCAGCCATCTCAAGTGTGGTCCAGTCAGACTGGGCTGTGCATCCACCACGAGAGGCCTTATTTATGGTGTGCATGTGATCCGAATAAAGTAATTACACTGGCATTTCCCAAAAACAGACTCCCAGTGAGTGGGGCCATGTATGTGTTGGTTTTATTGTGTAAACGCCTCCCTCTGCAATAACAGCGACTGCAAAATCCTGTTTCCCGCGGGGCTGGAGAGTTGAATCAGCTGTTAAAAGCACGCCCTGCTCTTCCAGAGGACTCTAATTCAGTTCCTAGAACCCATAAGGCGGCTCCCAACCATCTGTAAAACTCCAGTCCCAGGGCATCCCCACCTTCTGCTCCCACACCTCCACCACCACCACCAAGCGTAGAGATACACGCAGGCAAAACATCCATACACTTAAAAAAAAAAAAAGCATACCCATTGATGACATTGAAGAATGCTATGTATGCCATGCATTGCCCTGGGCCCCCAAGCTTACCCCCTAAGGAGACCCCCAAGTCTGAAGGCTTCTGGGGCCCATCCAGCCTCACCTGGAAGCGCAGGCGCTCCTTGTCCGGCTCCGTGCTCTGCGGGGAGACCCCGTTTCTCGAGGAGGCCGAGTCACCCGTGTCCTGAGCCGTCTCTGCGGCAGGACGCAGCTCCTGACTCTGGGGCTCAGACTGCGAGGTCACCCCACTGTCCGGGTCCTCCCGCAGCGGCTGCTCCTGCCCGGCCTCCCCTTCGTCCTGGACGTCGTCCCCTTTGTTGCACGGCTCGGGGACTTCTTTCCTCGTCGCCACCTCTCCCTTTCCCGGCTCCGGTTCCCAGGTCTCGGGGGATGCCGGCCCCGGCTCTCCCTCGGTGGGCTTCTGCCCGCCCTCCAGCGGAGAGGCGAGGCCACAGAAGGCCACCGGCGAGTACACGGCGACAGTGCGCCAGGAGCGCGGGGGCCTCCGGGCGACGGCGGGGCTGCAGGGTGGGCGGGAACCCGGCCGGACCTCGGGGCCGGGTCGGCGCTGTCCCAGCTGCAGCGTGCGGCGCCCGAGCGAGCACTGCACCGAGGCGTCGCGGCGCGGGTTCACCTGCACCGCAGCATCGCGGCTGCTGACCGGCCGGGGACCCATCCGCGACAACAGGGCCATGAGCTGCGCCCGCCGGTAACTGTCGAAGTACTCGGTGGCGCTGAGGTTCCCGCAGCCCGGGAAGAAGGAGGGAGGCCCCGGCCGGTAGCCCCCGGCACGGAACCGCCAGCCTTCCCGGGCCTTGTCGGCTGGCGGGTAGGGATGCGGACACGAGTGGGGCATGCTCGCCGGGAACATGTGTGCGTCCCGCGCCTCGCCCGCCCAGGCAGCCATCAGCTCGGGCCAGCTGCCCGCCACGTCCCGCTAAAGAGGTGGCCGCGCCCCGGCGGGAGAAGCCCTACCACCCCTTGCCACGAGGAGCAAAACCCTCCCCGGCCTCTTCCTACACCGGTGGGCGGCAACCCCCACGAGGATGCGGAAAGACGGCTTTCCTTGCTAGACACAGTAGCGATTTGTAGGGGAACTCGCGAGAATTCCACCCGGTGAGAATCATCACAGGGATTAGCCAAGCCAGGTGGCCCCTATGGCCTCGTGCCTCCAGATGTCTGCCATGAGGAAGGAGAGGCAGGCACGGTGTCTGATTAGGGAGCAAAATACCAAGGTAGGGGCCTGCTTTGAGCCTTTGTATCGGCTGTCTCAGGTCACAGTTCACTTAGCTCAGAACGGTGGAGCAGTGTCCACCCACGGCCCTTTCAGGAAGGGATGCACCTTAGGGAGCCTGTAGCTACAGCCCTTCCCCAGGAGTGAACAGAGGTACCTGTTTTCTCTCCTCTGGGGCGAGGTCTACAAATTTTCCTAAGTAAATCATTCCTTCAAACGATAAGTGGATCTGAGATGCGTGTACACAAATGCAGGGAATGGATGGGGAAAAAAACGCCGTCATCCCTGGAAAATGCTGGCAGTCATTAACAAAAAAAAAAAAAAA
>CABHPQ010160380.1:0-45692 GCA_902168405.1 Peromyscus aztecus | reverse complement strand
CTGCCATCATCACGGTTACAAATGTCCACGTTAGAGAGCTACACAGAGCAAGCTGAACTCCAAACCTCCGCATGCATGGCTCTATTATAGTACCCCGTTCTACTTCAGTTAATCCTTATGAGGTAGTTTAGAAACCAGATACAGCATAAGTCATAACTTAGTGTTTCTCAATGAGGGCAATACCACTTAATGTGATAAATTCAGTCAAAAGAGCTTGTGCCTGAAGGACAGCTCTTCTTGGTTTCCAGTAAAGTGTGCATTTCACCACAGAGCATATCCATAAAGCAAGATTTATTATGTTTTCACCATTCTTTCCATATCTAAGAGTGCATAATTGAGGATTCCAAAGAGATGGTTTTATGATTTCTGAGCCAGCCCATAAGACTCTTCTTCGCCCAGCTGTCTTTAGGGCAGACACTGATCACTTCTGTTAGGATGCATTTGTGGCAGTACTCATCTGTTATTAAGACAGCTGAAATATAGAGATCACCCATGCTGTGCTCAGTTAACTTGGCACGTAGATTCAAGGTGCTGCACAGAACCAGTGATTAGAATACAGCTGGTTTAATTAAAGCACAACATGTGTAGAGACAGGACTCCCACTCAATTCATGGACACAAAGAAGATGCAGAGCTAATTAAAACAATATTGCCTAAAATATCAATATGATCTTGTGTAGGTGAGATACACAGAAGAATAACAGCCAATGGGACATGTACATAAGTGATCTCATGACCCTGGGAAAGCTATAGTAACAAACATTTTACAGCTATGTATGCTTGATTATAATACCACCTTGTATCTCTTCATCACAGTAAGCATTATTTATTATAAGCTTTAATTTTTTAAATACGTATATGAGTAGTATTTTAAATTATTTAGAGTTATGTCTCCTGCTTTTCAATTTGCAAAAACAAAATCATAAAGAACACAATTTGCCAGAAGTTAAAATGGGTTATCATATATAACAGGCAAGAACTCTGTTTTTCATGGGTAGTCAAATTGCTTGTCATATACATAGCCAGTCATTTGGGTAGTCCTGTATGCTAAATGACCAATTCTCTGCATAAAATTTAGACAACAAGGTCAAGATGAATTGTCCTGATTGGTATCGTCTGATTTCTGTAGACACCATGGTTAAAGTAAGTAGGCATTCTGTATACACTGATGGGGAAGAAAACATGAACTCCAGACTTGCTTCTTGTATTCTGCCTTGTTCACCACTTATCTTTGCAATGTTTTTCAGCATTCTTTTTGTTTACACAAACATGATTTTCAGAGTCATGGCTTTCATGAATTCCGTGAATTATTAAACTCCATGATGCAACCCGAGAATGATCTTGGAGACTTCTAGAACAAAAGAATAGGTGTACATAATGCGAGATCTTTTTTCCCCTCTTAAATTAAATTGTTAAAAATTGTTTCTTTAGTTTTGACATTATATATAATTATATATTTTTGTCTTTTCTTTTATTCTGTCCAGACCCTCACATGTACCTCTCCTTTCTCTTTTTCAAATTCAGAGCCTCTTTTTCATTTATTGTTGTTATACATATGTTCATATGTTTTAATATATGTGTATGTATGTGTGCATGTGAATATACATAAATATATTCCTAAATACATAAGTACAATTTAGTATTTTTAGTGTTCCTTGTCTTTGTGTTTCAGGGCTAACCACTGGCACTGGTTAACCATTGCTGTGCTCTTTCCTGGAGAAGACTATTTCGCCCACTTTTGACATTCCCCAATTTCCCTTAGTTCTATATGTAAGACTGAAGCCTCATGAGCTTTCCCCATTCACATTAGCACATCTATTGGTGCTGTCCTTACTCAACTCATGTATAGGGATTGATATTGGTGAGACTGTATGTGTGTAGCTTCTGATATTAGTAGGTGACACAATCACACAGCAAACATCTGTCCCTCTTTCTTTTATAATTTGTTGCCCCTTTTCTACAGTGATCATGGAGCCTGAGGTGTGGGAGTTGTATTGTAGCTATATCCCTGGGGAATGGGCATGTTGTTTGATTATAGTTTTGAGGTATGGTTTCTGTTTGCTGCAAAGAGAAGTTTCCTTAATGAAGTATGAGGACTACACTGACCTGTGGGTAAAAGGGCGAATGTTTAGAATGACACCACCAACAAACATACCCAGAAAGAGATCATGGGCATACTCCCATTCACAATAGCCTCATAGGGATAAAATATCTAGGAATTTATCTAACCAAGGAAGTGAAGGACCTTTATAATGACGACTTTAAACCCCCGAAGGAAGAGCTAGAGAAAGATCAGAAAATGGAATGACAGCCCATGATCATGGATTGATTTAATTAATACTGTGAAAATGACCATCTAACCAAAAGATATTTACAGATTCAATGCAATCACAATCAGAATCCCTATCTCATTTTTCACAAAAGTAGAGATTTTTTTCTTATGAAACAATTTGAAGAATGATACTGACAACTATCACCGTATAATTTATTTTTGTTATGTTTTACTAACAGTCATAAGTAGATACATTTCCACTCATTGCTTTATAGCATAATGATGATCCAGAAGATAACTCAGAAGACTTAGTGTTACACTTCTGACTCTCATATTTCCAATTTGAAAATGATATGAGAAACAAATCAATATGAAAAACCTTCTAAAAGGAGACATTCAGTCTGGGAAAACCACAACTCTACTTGATGTGGGCACTGCCCAGGGCAACTGAATGACCACCTGTATCCTGCTGTTTGTTTCTGCCAGCAAAAACATCTAGGTCAGAGATATCAAGCTTCTCCTTCAGTTATACCAAGGTATTTTTCCAGAAACCAGACATTCTGGGGGAAATTAAATTGAATGCTCTCTTCACACATACAGTGATTAAAAACAACATGGAGTACTAACTACAATTCAACCTGTTTTAAGTGCATACATCCAGGCAAATCTATGTATATTTTTTCAATTTAAACAAAATTGTATTTGTGAATATCTCTAAATCAGTGCGTTAATACCCATACTCGTGTACAAGCAGACTTTCCAGGACTTTAATAGTTCTTACGATATCCCTGTGGTTAATACTTTGTATTCTCATCATTGATATATTTTTTTTACAGATAAGAATACTTTGAACAGACTTTAAGTAATATGAAAATATAAAGCTCGTAAAGGAATATTGTGTTTTGGTTTAACAACAAAGTGTGAAACAGTGGTCCAAGCAGTATAATGATTAAAATGTGGCAGCCACATTTTGTCCCCTTTAGATATTTCACTGTAGTTGACTCATGTTTTTCACCCACAAATCACAACAATCATATCTAAAGGAATGATATAAATATTAAATTATCGAATGCATAACATGAACAAATTAAGGTAGAGTCTATAAAACTCCTAAAGTATATTTGGTCTGATTTTATATTAATAATGTGTAGAGGAATTTCTAAACAGTCTTATTAAGTAAGAAACACAGAGCCAAATACAGAAGTGCAAGCCATAGAGGTCAGAGCAATACCCTCCCACTAACCTTAGCTTATCACCTCGCTGTAGCTTCCCAAGAGAGCCTCTTCCTATCTAACCTGCGCCTTTATTGCCTTCCTGTTGTGCCTTCACATTGACTCCAAGGCTAGCCATATCACTTCCTCATCACTGCCTGTCTATACAGACTTCCAGGTCTCTATGGTTGGTACTGGGGTTAAAGGCATGTGTCACCACACTTGGCTGTGTCCTTGAATACACAGAGACTCTGCCTGCCATATGATCAGATTAAGGGTATGTGCCACCACTGCCTGACTTCTGTTTATGGCTGGCTATGACCTCTGATCCTGATCTCCAGGCAAACTTTATTTATTAACATACAAATAAAATATCACATTTCAGCACAAATAAAATATCACAATAATGGGTAGATATTTATCAGTCAATTATTAGACAAGACTCTTTGAATTGCCTTATATAAATGCATTTTACAGTGGAGCAGTGAAATTTGTTAGTGAAAGCCTAACTGAAAAACATTAATTCAATTTCAGCTTGAAATATGATAAGGTCATTAGGATGGTATATTGTTCTCATATAATAAATGCACCTATAGCTGACATACACTCTTCTTTAATTAGAGACTCTTAGGGATTTATTCAGATTTTTTACATTAATCTATAAACTCACTTAGTCTGAAGTATTCTGTTCCTTTAGGTACTACACAGCTAACTTGATTAAGCAACTAGAGGATTTGTTTGGCATTAATGTGTCTCCTACTGACAGTGGTTCTCCTATGAACTCTGATTGTGTAAACGAAGATTTTCAAACCTCTGCTATGTTATACAGCATTGTCAAAGGAAATTGTTTCTTACTGTTTGGTGTATACAATGCCTAATTTACAAATATAAATATTTCTAAAGTGATTTTCTTATCGGGATATGTAAGACATTGAAGTCTTATGAAAAATTGCTTGGATTAAAATAATTATAACAAAATAAAATCTAGCAGTTTTTTAATCTAAAGGGTAAGAAGACACTGTTTTTTATGGTTCTTTCTGGAAGATACATGTTGTCCAAGTATTTCTGAGATTTTTGTCCTGGTTGAAAGACACAATATCAAGACTATTACTAATGAGAGTGACAAATAGAGGAAGTACACAGGGAAGAGAGTGGCATTGTGACATTTTCCAAAGGGTGAAATTTTGAATTTTCATCTGACCTGAGCAGATCTTGTTTGCTGGGCCTGGAATCTGAGGACCTGAAAGAATGGAGCAGACTACAGACTAATGCTGTAGACACCTTACTTCAGTTCCAGTGGACTATATACGTGAATGTAACAAAGAAATCAATGATCTAACAAAGATTGTTTGAATTCAGAAAAACAGGATTAGGAATACATGATCAGAAAAACATGTAAATAAACATCAGTAAGAACATACTAAACATTACCAGAGCACCCATTTCCCAGAACCTTTTCAGGACAAAAAATGTAAACACAATTGCCTGTCTAGTGCTGTAGATTGTATCCTGGAAAGCATAAAAGCAAGGCAGGAGGTGATATCCAGATTCAGGGTACACTGACCAGATTGGGTTCTATAGCTTTGTTCTGACATACAACTAGAGTGCACATGTCTTATGAGTTTAATGTAATTTTTTGTCACAGAAGGCAGGAAATCATATCCAATAAAAATCCAGGTAATGTAATACAGTTGAGGTACAGTTCCCCAAAGTATTGTTCACCATGCATAATTCTTTTGGCCATGTTCCCACAGCACAATATCACAAAAGTCATGGAAATGCAAATGTAAAAATGACTATTTACAGAACATTAACTTTGAAAATGTTAAGGATAAGAAAAGATGTTCTTTACTTAAAATCAAACATTTCTAGAGGTTGCAGGAGTGTGGGTTGGGACTCCTCAGTGGTTAAATCTCCTGCAGTATAAGAGTGAGGATCAAAATTCAGATCCCACAATCCACTTAAATGTAAATCAGCAAAGAGTCTGCCTCTTATGCTAGCACAGGGAAAACAGAGACAGTGGATCCATGAAGTCAGATGTATAGACACAACAGCCAGCAGTGTGTTCAAGTGAGCCCACCTCAATGACAAAGATATAGAGCAATCAAGTAAGACTCCAGGTAAAAATCATGCATATTCTCAAGCATATGCACACATTTGCGCTACTACATAGTTGAACGCCCATGTATGATTGCATAACACACACAAATCATCATCATCATCAACAGCAATAACAACAATAGCAACAAACACAAAACTGATTCATATAAGAAAGTAAAGCAATCCAGAACACATTGATAAAGAAACAGAAGAAAAGCAGTCATTGGTGATACCACAGGCAAAATTGGTGCCTATTTATTGTCAGATGGTTGGGCAATACAAACCTTCCTCTTTAATTAAGTTTGTCTTAATCCATTCTTATTTATAGGAAGTTATATACATTCAAATATGCAATGGTATTAACATAATGTCGATGGTAATATAGAAATTATAAGGAGTACTGATGTGATATATTTATCAACATTCAACTTTTCTACCTTTTAAAGTACTGATGGGTTCTTAGCCACATTATAAGCAAGGGACATATTTTTCACAAAGAAACCAGAAAACGGTTTTGTTCAAAATGGTTCTTGCTGTGGATTTTAAAAACCCAAGACACCACTGCTGTCTCCTAACAGGAGACACCTTTGCTCATTGCTCTTACCTGCCCTTTACTGTGTCCTCATAATTTTATTTATTTTATCTTCCATGCTTCTTCAAAGATTGCTGTGCGGGTGCTTCGCATGAGTGTCCAGTTGCCTAAGATCACAGCTGTGTCATTGGTAGGGATTCAACCCAAAGCAGGAAATCATTATAAGTGCCATTCCCGTGTCAAATTCTAACCGTATTCTCAGAGGAATAACGCAATCAACCAATGGAATCAGCATAGACTCTGAAGCCACATCTCTACATAAGTCAAAAAAAAATTTACTTGGGAAACTCAGTTTTAGTCTTAATTTTTGGGAACATTTTTTCTTTCATTTTAAGAAGAATCAATACCAATGTTTTAGCAGCCAGCACATGGAATTTGTAGGAAAGATAACTTTTCTGTCTTTCTCAATAATGATTATCTGAAAAGAGCATATTTCTGTTTTACTTAAAGTACCTTCATCTTGAGCTGAAGTTTATTCATAAAACATGTTCTTAATTAAAATTCATTCAATGATAGTACTCTAGAAAGATATGAACCTAGTAATTAATGCTTTTAGCACTGAAAATACAGTAATTCTGTCATATATGTGGCTAGAAATGATGAACTGCTATTGATGTTAATAGTATGACTGCCAGGAGCTAAAATCATTTTATTCAGACCTATGAGCAAGTAGTGTGTCCCTACCTAATTGCTAACTGATTATGAGGCAATAAGCCTTCTCCAGACTACACTGAATCAGCAATTATACCGCCATAATATAATGGATTAAATGAGTGTCTGAAAGCTCCATAATGTTTGATTTTTATCACCAAGTTTATCGGACTACTGAAGATTGTAATCATACAAGGGAGAAACCACTTTACATCATTCACATGAAGGTTTTAGTCTCATAAAGATGGTGAACATATTCTTCCTAAGTTTTCTACTGTATGTTGATATATGTAAAGGTGAATTGCAAAATTATTCTAAGTTTGGATATAGTCACAGATAGAATACAACCTATTATGATCAGTAACTAATGTTTACAGAGTTGCTGTTATTTTCTTCAGACTTCAGAAGGTTAAAGATTTAGTATATTGAAGCTAAAAGTACAAAAATAACAATTTGCTTGAAAAAAACAATAATTCATTTCACGTACTTCTAAAGTCTGGAAAGTCAAAGAGTAACGTTCAGTTTCCAGTAACTGATTACCTACAACATCATAGATATGTGTCTTCAGAATATTGCCTTTCACGACTGAAAGCAAGTTCTATGGTATTGCTCACTGAAGCATGAATCGTGTTCATGATGCCTATTCTCAAGACTTAATGCCCTCCCAATTGTCTTATCTTCTAATACCATCCCATTGGGGTTATGATTTCAGCCTACAGTTTATTGGAATCCAAAATAATATCAACCATTCATTCATAAAGAACTTGTAGTCAAAGGTTTTCAATGTCTATATGATGAACTTACGTGCCAATTCTTCCAAGATTTTACTTGTTTATGAAATAAGTATGCAATGTTGTTTTTTTTTGAGGAGGACACCATCATTATATAAAGGAATCCCCATAGAGGGTCTTCAGGAAAACTAAAAGTAGATTTCCCATGTGACACAATAATACCACTCCTTAGCATATAACCAATCAAAGGACTCCACATCCTACTCCATAAATACTTGCTCAGCTAAGTTCAGGGCTGCTATACTCACAATACCTAGAAAATGCATTACTTCTAATTATGTAGAGTCTCATTCAGTCTTTATGAAGTACATTGGAGGATGCAAAAGAGTTCTGAGATTTTCAGTGATGAGTAATTAAAGCCATGAACCTAGCAAAAAATAAAATTGTTAATAAGACCTAAAAAGACATTTATCTTTATTAGTATTTTTCTAATGCAGAAGAAAGGTATAATAAAATACTATTTTAATTTTTATTAAAACAATGTAGTGTATTCTTCTTAGAAATGACAGTTTCTATAAAGTACAATCCTGTAAGAAAATACCTGAGAATCTTAAAACGTGTTTTACCTTTTGTTTTATTTACATCATTTGGAAATATATTTGCTTTAGTTTCATATGAACATATATGCACGTATGCTTGTATGTACACACATATATGAATATGTGACTATAAAATATAAATTTGAGCCGGGCAGTGGTGGCACACGCTTTTAATCCCAGCATTCGGGAGGCAGAGCTAGGAGGATCTCTGTGAGTTTGAGGCCAGCCTGGTCTACAGAGTGAGATACAGGACAGGCACCAAATCTATATAGAGAAACCCTGTCTCGAAAACAACAACAACAACAAAAAGTATATACATATATGTGTGTATGTGTGCATTTGTGTTTATATGCATATCTATGAATATATAAATATGTAATGCATGCATGTGTGTATATTTACACATATGTGCATGAACATGGGAATATGTGATATATACATGTTTGTATATATGAACACATATAATTACTATACATATATACATATTCTTACATTGATTTTATTAGATACATCTTACTATATACATTTTGACATTTTCATGATTCTTTTGAGACTATCTTTCCATAATCAGAATTGCCTCCTATTATTTTCTAAAATAGAAGAAACTAAGAATTTCAAATATAGAAATTAGAAGGCATACAATGAAATACATAAAGTCATTATTTAATCTTGGGCCTTATATTTCTTAGAGAATAGTTTCCTCATTTTGCATTACATTTGAGAAGATAATAAACTTTTGAAAATTAAATTTACATTGTTAACATTGTACTTGATAGTAGAGTTTTA
Organism: Peromyscus aztecus; assembly: GCA_902168405.1. Lineage (NCBI taxonomy): Eukaryota > Metazoa > Chordata > Mammalia > Rodentia > Cricetidae > Peromyscus > Peromyscus aztecus. The sequence goes on along the minus strand of CABHPQ010160380.1, from coordinate 36,751 downwards.
CTTCTATTATATATGAATATTAACTCAGAAGAACATGGACATTATTGCCCTCTTCATAACAGCTCATAAGTTATGTTTTCAATTTGATGCATTTGAAGGGTGCATGTGTGTGTTTGTATAAAATTCTTAAGAGTGAGGTGTTGGAAATATAAATTTTAAACAAAACAATAAACAATTCTACAATAAGATTAATGCAATGCATGTTAGTAATAAACTGCTATACTAACATGAAGTTATTTTCAATAATTGATAACATTTTTATATACTTTGAATATTTTTCAGAATCAAATAAATAGTTTTGCCTGTCCACCTGGAAAATATAATTTTAAATTATGTTATCAGTATCTCTTACTGTCTTGGACAGAATCCAACTTCACTTGACCCAATTCTTTTTTGAATTACATAGTATCATGGTCTAAGAGCCCATGACTTTTTCAATGATAAATTAAAGTTTCTTAGGCAATTATGACATACAAGCTATTGAGCAAAATGTTTGTGTAGTAATGGAATTATATAACAGGATAGGTATACATCAGCCTTTTAATTTTTTAAAATGAAACACAACTACTAGAGTACTAGTAGAAATATTTTAATTGAACATACCAAATAATTCTTCATCAGGCCAAAACAATTGATATATGCAAAGCTATAAAGTGATTTGCAACATTAAAGAAGTGGCAACAGTCAATCTAATGTAATTCATTGAATATATTTGTAAATTAGTATAATTCATAAACAACATGTATTTCAAAGTTGTTTCATCACTGCTAGTTTTCCTATGTAGGATTGTGAATTTTGCATATATTATAAACTGAGACAGTACTATTATATCATATTAAAATATCTCATAACTAATAATATATTTCTAAAGTACATTTTCAAGACTGAAGTACTGTTTCACTTTCTATTCATCAATTGGTAATCTGTTTGATGTCTATTAGTAATTTATTTAAAGAAGTGAATTCTATCCAAGCATTCTAGAATACAAGGTTTTCAGGTTATATACTTTTTATTAACTTAAGTATGCTAGAGCTAACCATAAGTGCATCTTTCTTATACTTTTAGAGAGAAAAATAATAACTTTCATTTCTATACAGTCTGAAGCCACTTAATGCGTTGTATGTTATTTTCAATATATTGCTCAGATGGATTATGAATAACATAACTAACAAATGACTTCTGCTAAAATATGACAAATTAGAGGGTACCAGAACCAGATAAGACTTAAAATGCAGAAAAATCATTCATATGCACTGTAAATTTCCTGTCTCTTTTTGTTACTATTCTCCATAAAATCCCATGATTGAGATTGATTTGTGTTAAATAAGTATTTTAATAGGCAATCGAAAGGATCTTAGGAGAATCAATTGTATAAAAATAGATTTACTTTTTTTCTGTCTTATATTTTCAGACTTTAAAGCTCTGAGAAACATCTTAGCAGTTTTTATTTCCCATTTCCTTTCAGATAACACTGGGTTAATTTCTGGTACTTAAAGACAAAGCCAGCATGATCATATTGGAAAATCATTTCTGAAAGTTTTAGGAAATCTTAAGCTTAACAGCAAAATTTGCTATAAAATAAGTGAGTTTAAGAACACTATTTCTCCTTCATTTGCACAATTTATCTATTAGTAACAGCTACTTCGTTGTTTTTAAATGGTTTTGAATGAATTTTGCATGATTATTAACTCAAGTTAATGTTATACATGAAGTTTCTTTTTTTAGTGTACTATTCTCTGTTTTCTTTTTTTAACTGTGAAAATGATATGTTCTTATCTCTTTGATCTTATCTAATATTGACTGGGTGTTTCAGTTATCTTTTTCTTCTAGAATAAGAAGAAATGCTATAATTAAAAATAGGAAGTTCTTGAGTGGCTTCCCTCCCCCGTGGTGTGTGTGTGTGTGTGTGTGTGTGTGTATCCTCATGTAAAGTTAAGCAAATATTTACATATTCACATTTATATTTGCCTCACAACATTTCTAAAAGTATGTTATTTCTGTGTGCTTAATTTTGAATCAAAAGAGATACTTTTAAAAACAATATTTATAAATAACATCATCTAAAAAACACCATATTTGTTTCCTGAAAATGAGAACAAATGACACTAAATGGACACTCAGCATTCCATTCCTTTCAGCCTAGATAATGCAACTGTTCAGAATCAAAGCAAAATATAGCAAGAAAATGTGAGGCATTTTTGAATTCAATAATTTTCTATCTCCATGGGATTTTCTAATGGCTCTTGACATCATATCTGAAAGTTCTAAATATCATTGGAGCTGAATCTTTTATGAACTATTCAGTCTGTTGGAAGCAGAGACAAATGAGGCCATCAACCCATAAATGATTTCTATTCCACATGGTGATTTAAAAATGAATTTCAGCTTACATTTGAGGATCTGAATAAAGAAACAGTTTCCATCACAGATTCCACATATCAACACAGAAGATCAATAATGTGCCTCTGCATTTGAGAAATGCTTCAAATTACCAAGAAAAAGTACTTTTCAACAACCAAAAAGATGAAACTGCTTTGAAAGAGTGGTGATAATATTAAATAACTTTTTTCAGTGTAGCCAGTAGGACCTTAGAAATGTAGTTTATGATAATTTAGGGATAAAACTTTAAGACATGTTTTAATTTTCAGTATCAAACTATATCTCAAGTACTATGTTTTGGAAAATAGCAGTGTCTTTCATTTTGTTCTCTAATAGCCGACATTGACGTATTAATAAGTTTTTATAATTTAAATGATAATTGGCTACATTTTTTGTGGCTATTGCAGACATACTTACACAAGATGATGATTTAAGAATAAACATAACTCCACCTTACTGCTACATCACTTTGTGATCATTGATTTTCCTTTAGTCAATACAGGACTGCTTTTATCATTGTCAAGTTACTAATATTTGTGTTCTTTATTACTGCCAAGTACTCTCCATTTTCCCTGGGTCAATTTTAATGTTAAAAAAGTTTCAGTTATCTCAGTGTGATAATACACATTATGATTTTCACCTCAACTGGAGTTCTGTATTTACTTTTTTTGGTTCTCCTTTTAATAATACATAGCTCTCTTGGGCATTAGGAAGATTAAGTTCCTATATCATTATTTCCCTACTTAATTTCAGTAATTGAAAAATATACTAATTTTATTACCATCTGGTCACATTTTAAATATTTTTTATTTCAATTTTTAATTCATTTATTTTTCCACAAATTTAGTGAGCTTCAATAAATAAAACATTTATATTCTTTCAAATATCCTCATACTGATTACACATTGATCATTTTCATAGTCAGTTAATATATACTATAAATATAAATGTTGAAGTATATTAGTTAAGAACTTGCTAGCTCTAATTATAATAGATATTTAAGCAATTATTTTTAGGTTATTACATTAAATAAGCAATGCTTTAAGGAAGTTCACACATTCCTCTAAAGTGTCCTTTGTGAAAAAAACTAGATTCCCTCTTCATAATTTTAAAATGTCTTTTCTGAAAATTCATATTCTCTTAGTGTATTAATTACTTTTATCACTGCTACCACAAAAAAATACCTGGCAATAGTAATATATAAAAGGGAAAAGTGTTGTTCATGGTTTGAGGTGGTGTCAAGGCCTGGGAAGCATGATGTCAGAATCATCTATCCTGGAGTTCTGCCTGGTGCCTGGCTGTGGATCTTTGCATCTGCTTCCATCAGTTGCTGGAGAAAAGCTCTGTGATGACAGTTAGGTATTCACTAATCTCATCTCTGGGGCAAGCCAGTTCAGTTCAGACACCCTCTCCACTATTTCTAGTAGTCCAAGCTGGGGTCATTCCTGGGTGGGGGGTGGGTTGGGAAGGGGAGGCTGGGGGGAGGAGAGGAGGGAAGAGGGGATCTTTGATCAGTATATAAAATGAATGTAAAAAATTTCTTTAATAATAATAATAATAATAATAATAATAATAATAATAATAATAAAAGAATTATCTATCATGTGGTTCCTCAGTCACAACCAGACAGAGATGAAACCAAAGCTCAGCTTGCTTTCTCCTCTTTACTCAGACTAGGATCTCAAACCTCAATAGCACCATCTACAGTTAAGGTGAATCTGCTCACTTCAATTATTCCAATCTAGAAACTTCCTCATAAACATTCTCAGAAATCCCTTTCCATGGTATTTCCCAAAATGTGGAACTGACAATCAAATTCACTCTCACAGGTTTATTGACCATCTATCCTTCCCCTATGGCTTCCTGTTCTTCTTGCTTTCATTGTGTTGAAGACAACATAGGTGCATTCTAGAGGTGGGATATTGCAGAGCAAAATAATTCGTAAAAGTTCATGTTTGGAGTGAGTTTTATTTTATGATATTCAGCTATTTACCTGAATATGTACTTTTAATTTGGAAATATTACCTCAGAACATAAAAGTCTCCAGCCACATATCAGATTTAAAAAAAATTCTAAGCATTCTTTAGACTTTTAGCACATTTCATCCTTTCACAAATTCAACTTTTAAGAATATGTCATCATTTGAGTATAATTATTACAGTATTTTGATTTCCTATTTATGAAATATTTTTTCACTTTATAATGTCTAATTAATTTGTCTTAGTATTCTGTTTCTTTCTAATATACACATATAACATCAGCTTCCTTCTTTCATAATTGAAGAATGATGGGAAAAGTGCTGGTAGCTGGCCTGTTATTTGAGGTATTACAGAGTGGCAATTGCCACTATCAGAATAGTGCCTTTTATCAAAATAAATTTCATATACAGGAAGAATGAATAGATGGTGTAAGGTCAGCATCAGGATTTTCTGGTTATTAATATTAAATACTATTATTTTGTGTGAATAAGTAGCTTCCATATAATTATTTCATCAGTATTATCTTTAGCCTCTGTTATACTTCAATATTATCAGGAAGTTGCCTAAATTTTAAGGTGAAAACTTATCTGTTTAAAACATTATTACAGTAAAACTTGTAAATATGTAGTATACAATCATTTGTAAACTATCCTATATTTTAGAATAATTAGTTGAATTTTAATCTATTAGCAAATTTTTATTACCTTAAATGTCTGTGTACCTTTGGGATTTAATTTTTTTAAGATGCAAATGTAAATCAAAGGACTTTACATTTTTTGGTGTTTTTTTCTATTTTTTACCCCTCTTCCTTCCTCTAACCCCCCCCCCGCCTTCCCCACCCCCCCCACCTCCATACCCCCCCACATCCACTCCCCCTCCCACAAGAAGACATGGCCTCCCAGGGGGAGGCATATCCAGTAGAGGCAAGTTCAAGCCCCTCCCCCTGCCTCAAGGTTGCAAGAGGTGTTCCATCATAGAGGGCTCCAAAAAGCTCGCTCATGCACCAGGGATGGATTCTGATCCTACCACCAGGGGAGCCTCCAAGCAGATCAAGCTACACAAACGTCTCACCATGTAGAAGGCCTAGACCAGTCGCATGCAGGCTCCACAGCCATTGATCCAGCTTGCATGAGTTCCCACAAGTTTGGTTTGGTTGTCTCTGCAGGTTTCCCCATCATGATCTTGATGCAATTGCTCATAGAATCCCTCTTCTCTCTCTTTGACTGGACTCCTGGGAGCTCTGCCTGGTGTTTGGCTGTGAATCTCTGCAGGAACTCATTTTTTAAAGACTCAATTACAGGATGAACATAATATAAGATGTTAAAGGGAACTTGACTCTGAATTACAGTAAGATGATGGATGCCTAAGACACTATATTCAGTTAAAAAGAACCAGCTATGAAGGAGTAAAATGTAGTTCATTTTTTACATTTACTTTTACTTTTATATTACATTTACTTATTCTACTTATTCTCTATCTATCTGGTGTGTGTGTGTGTGTGAGAGAGAGAGAGAGAGACAGAGAGACAGAGAGAGAAAGAGAGAGAGAGAGAGAGAGAGAGAGAGAGAGAGAGAGAGAAAGAGAAAGAGAGAGGGAGGAGGAGAGAGAGAGACTAGTTTGTGAGTGAATTTTCTCCTTCATTATATGTGTCCAGAAGATTAACTCAGGTCATCAGGCTTAGTGGCAAAAGTCTTTACCCATAGAGCAATTTTGCAGTCTGCAATGTGGTCTTTAATTTTGTATTCCAAAATTATAGTGACCCTGCTGTGAGTCTGAAAGGAATTTGTTTGAAGTTGTTAACTGATTTAAATTGATACAACATAAAGGGAAGCATTATTTCAATGTTAGATATATTTGGGGCCATTTAAAATATCACAAAAAATAATTGCAAGAAAATCCTGTTCTTGTAACTTCATTTTGCAAATGTTTTATTTCAGTACTGTTGAAGAATTCTGTAATTCAGGATGATTATATTCAACTTTGTGTGATAACTGTCTCTCAGTGGCTCATAGAACGAAGGGATTTTCTCTAGAGAAGGGTAATGGTTAAAGACGGAGGAAGTAGAGCTTATTGGGAGAAACTTGCATCTTTGAGGGCCTGCCTTTAAGGGTTTCCAATGGTCCCATCACTATCTTTTCCTCTGTTTTGTTTTAAGGTAGTTGTGAGATGAGGAACTTGATTATACCATGCTCCTCAACATGATACTAAGCCTCACAACAAGCCCAAAACTATGAGGAAGTTGGTAATGGATAGAAACCACCGAAAATGAGAACACAATGGATGTTTCATTTCACCATGTTCCTTATCTTGGGCATTGTGTCACAGTAACAGAAAAAATAATTCATAACTAATAGTCCCTGGAAGGTTAAGACTTCTCAAGAATTATGAGCAGGTCTTATAATGGTTTTTCTTGTTTTCTAAGTGCATTAAAGATTAATTTCATAAACTGCATAACAATATGCAAGAGTGTTAATAACTACAACTCTGCTAGGTAGCTCAAAAATGAGATTATCATTTTTTTCTAAAAATAGAAATGTTATGAATCATAAAATGATTCTGTATTATATAAATAATATAAGCATTGCATTTCTTCTTGTTACTATTTCTCTTTCTCTTAAATTCTTCATTTAATTTATTTATTTGATTATATAGGAATGTGTATACATGGCCATTGTATAACAGGGCACACATGTGGAGGTCAGAAGATAACTTCGGGGATCCAGTTTTCTTATACCAAATGAATCTGGGTTTAGAACTCAACTCATCAGTCTTACTAGGAAATGCTATTCACCAATTAGCCATCTAGCTGGGCTCATTATTACACTCTTTTAGGATTTAAATGTGTATTTCTGACTCTTTTTGATTCATTTAAGAAAGGTAGAATGCATACAATCTTTTTATTTATATACTTAATGAACATAGTTTGGCCTACTAATCAGATTTATGTATGAGTTTTATTTCTGTAGTTTTTTTGTCAGCATGAAAAGTGAAATCACTTTCAGGATCAATACAAATATTGTTTAACATAGTGTTGATCAAATTTCTGTGAACTTGAAACAAATGACAAATAATCTTAGATTGATACTAATTTTAGATTTTAATGTATATTTACTGATTACAGCAATGGCTGAACATACATTCAGTCTAAAAATAAAATATTATACATTCAAATTAGCTAAATTTAAATTATGTACAATTAAATTTTCTTGAAGAATTTACTCACATATATGTATATGATGTTCTGCTTTAATTTATAATTGAAGAAATATCATAAATCTTTTGAAAGAGGTTTAGTGAAAAGTATTCAATCTTAATTGTATGCTAAATGGCTTTTGTGTTACATGTTAGAACTCCTGCATTTAATTTTACCTGCTATCTAATATTATATCTCTGAAAGCATATTGAAAATGGACAGTAGCTTTCCTTTGCAGCAAATAACAATGACATAAAATTAAAATAATATCAAATAATTGGATGTCATTAATCTAGAAAAAATACATTAGTTCCAATCATAGCCATTTAATTTTAATATTGAAATAAGTAGAAGTGTAATATAATTACTCATAATTCTTATTAGAGAGTTACAAAATGTAAAGTTCTTTGAAAACAATAAAACACTATTTTCAGTGATTTTACTTCGCTTCAGTTTTTCTCATTAGCTCATGCATTTTGGGAAGTGTGCATTATTTATTTAAAATCAGCACCAAAATATATAATATCATCTACACATGAATTGATTAGTAATATTAAAATAAATATTCATATTGTATTTCTTATACTCTTAATTGTGATATCATATTTTGATATTTTTTGCGAAGCTAGGATCTGAGGTCTTAAAAATAGGACAAAAAAATCAGTTCTGAGGTCATTAAGAATGTGCTCAAGGTCCAAGAAAACTTTAGCGACATAAGAATAAACCAAAGCTGTAGACTTGGGCTTTTAAGACTCATTAAGTATTTAACAGGTATTAACCAAAAGCTTCTGGCAATATTATTTGCTACAAAGAACCTTGCTTCTGTACCTCTATATGAAAATATCTTGGGGAATGTGATTGATTTATTTAAGGTGACTTTGTTTTGTTTAGGATAAGTAGTAACAAAATATTGCTATCTAAGTTATTTTTGAATGTTTTGCAGATAAAGTTACATTGGGTATTTAAGTGCTGGCAAATATACAAATAAACACAAAGGACAGAATATAGCTTCAAAAACATTATTTTGTATTGCTTTTCAAGTGTTCACAACTACAGATTTCGATGGGAAAATAAATTTCAATTATAGCTCTGAAATCTTATATCTGAGGAAAATGTCACTGGTGAGTTTAACATCAAATAAAAACAACTATTGACATAATAATACACTGTTTATGAATCATTGAGCATCTGTCACCATGCTAAAATGTCACTAGTGAAATGAATGTTGCTTCTGTCATGGAGCCTTACTTACCTGGAAGTCTGTGTCATAAGAGAAAATGTCAACAGAGACAGAATTTGCAGTATGCCAACACTGGGTACTCCTCTAGAGAATAATAATCTTCAGATTAACCAGGCATCTTCTAGAAATGATAACTGAAATATTACTGTGAATGAAATCCATGTGTTAACAAAAATCTTGAGCAACATAAATGAAATATTTTGCTCAAATAATAACTCACACTCTACCTCCAACAAAACTTCCATTCATATAAAATCATCTGTCTAGATTTTTTTATTATACATTTCTACCTGCTATACTAGGAATACACATCCTAAGAATATATATATAAAGGGACCAATAACTTTATAATCAGCACATTGAAATCATGCTAGTTTTAGAATATTTTCTCCCATATTTTATTTTCATTTAATTTGGATTATGTTGATAAGTAATTAAATAATAGTATCTCTATAAGTAATACAATATGCTACTCTCTTCTGACTTCTTCTTGTTTTCACCTAGAAACTGTAATGTTAATACCTCTTGCATTTACTTCTCCCCCACATCTCTACGAGGTACAAATCAAGGACTTAACTTTCTTCATGCACTGGGATATTATACATATAAAAACACATGTGCTTTTTGGATAATTTAGAAGACTAATAGAAGGAGAATCCCAATGGACACACCTCAAGCCTACGTACATGCAGCTGGAGTATAACAGATTGAACATATCTCTAATTATAGAACTGCAGTTAAAAAGGAGAGGGCATGAGGAGAAGAGGGGGATTTGGCTAAGTCAATTTAGGGCAAGAAAAAGACCCTGCCCCAATAAAAATGAAGTAAACAGCTTCTCTCTTGGCTAGAAACAATAAATATCTTTGGGCCTCCTGGGAGCCTCCTCCTTCCCAGATCCCAAAGATTACAGAATTTTTGGAGGCTCTGGTCCCTCATCTGGTTCCTACATTTTTTCAGAGTTACTTCTTTTAAGGGATAGGTTATAGTGGTTAGAATGAAAATATCCCCCATAGACTTGTAGGGAGTGGCATTATTGGAAGTATGGTCTTGCTGAAGGAAGTTTGTCACTAGGGGTGGACTTTGAGGTTTCAAATGCTCAAGTAAAGCTCAATGTCACTCTCTTTTCCTGCTGCCTGCCATTCTAGGTGCAGAACTCCCAGCTTCTTCTCCAGTGCCATGTCTGCTTGAGTGCCACCATGCTTCTTGTCATGAAGATAATGGCCTAATACCCTGAAACTGTAAGCCAGCCCCAATTTAATGTTTTTCTTCATAAGAGATGTCATGGTCATGGTGTCTCTTCACAGCAATAGAAACCCTAAGACATGGTTAGTGATGGTAATAGAGCAGCAGTAAAGGTCTCTTAAAAGAAAGCTTCTAGTCAAGAAGATAGAATCTCTGTCATGGGAGGAGATAACATTCCAGTTGCATAAGACAATCAGTCAACTTGGATAAGAGAACTATTATAAGGGAACCTCTGGAAGGAGGGAAAACCTAGGAAAGCAGGCCCACTCTAAGCCATGTTAAACAGATAAGCATTAGAATACATACATCTGAGTAACATTATAATGACCGAGCTTGTTATATTTAGGTATATATACATATATATGTGAATGCACATATAACTATTAACAACACATATACATTTAAGATGTACATACAAACTCACAGAGACTGTGGCAATACACATGAGTTCAAGAGAGACAGGGTCTCAGCAATGAAGAAGGGAAGTAGACACAGTACTCCATTCTTAACTAAGATGTTATCTGCAATACATATCTGCTAGCCATGGAAAAATCAGCTTCTCCAATGGATTCACTGGATATTAACCATAATCCAAGGTAGACCCCTTTCCCAGGAGTAGTTGGCCTAAACAAATGAATTCTGTGGGGTTTTTTTTGGGGGGATGGGGGGTTCGAAGACTTTTGGTCTCATTTTGCTTTATATGTACATTTTTGTCTTATTGTCCTTTTGTTTGTTTATTTTTATTTCTACTTTTGTGACGTGGGTTGTACATTTTTCTTGGTTTTGTATTGTATTGCTTTCATTTCTTTGTTTTTGTTTCTTTTCTTAAAGAGAGAAAAAGAGAAAAAAGTTATGGATATCAATTTGGAGGGATATAGGAAGAAATGATGGCTAGGAAAACATGATCGAAATATGTAGTGTCTAAAAATTCTTCCCCATTAAAAAATAACCTCAAATGAATAAAAATAAAATGAAAATCACTGAACTATGGCAGAAGGTGGGGGGATGTGTGCTGGAATTATGGATTCATACTACTGTGTTTGCCTTCCTATGCATTCTCAGGGTCTAAATTCTGAGCCTGATGCTTGTACGTCCAGCTCTGTACCCACTTGAGGCATCTCCACATTCAATTAATACAATTTTTAAATATAGGAAATCAGTCAGTCAGCTAAGTATCACAATAGAAGTGAAGAAAGATGAATTGAATTTAATTATGTTATCTAAAATTTCTCAGTTCATAGAAGTGAATGAATATAGTCCAGATATCTTTGAATGCTTATAGCAGTCCATTCCTTTATAACCTATAAAGAAAGGAAAACGTTTGGGAACAGAAAATTATTTGAAGTAACTTGGTGAATATTATTAACTGTAAAATTGATTAAAAATGGCTGAGAGGCTGGTAAATTAAAACTTTAGGTGTTTCCAGACACAGTTAGATTATGAGGCCTATGAACTTATGAACAGCTTTCTCTGTTGATTAAAAGTTTGAGTAGAATTTACAAGCCGAAGGAACTGTGAAAAATGAAGACTATTGGGAGTCTAAGTACTTGTCTTTGTGTGTAAAACTTGGCCAGCCTTGCCTGTTACAAATCCTCTTTTTGCTTTCTCTCTGTGATATGGTGAACAACAGCATTTTTCACACACATCTTCTTCACTCTGATGTTCTGCCTAAGTACGTGAGGCCAGATGTCCATGAACTAAGCCCTCTAAAACAGTTAGACAAAATAAATTCTTATTCTCTAATGGTAATTTTCATAGTGTTCAAAGTCTAATAAAGAAATACTTTAGGAGTTTTCCCAGACTTTGTGGAAGTTACATTTTACAAAAGTGAGAAAGTAAATGAAATCTAAACTTAGTAACCTTAAAGAAAATAACATTTAGAAAGAACATAATAAAGTTGCTGATAGGCCATAGAACACATTACAACAAAGAGAAGATTTGAGAAACATTAAAAGCAGGTACAATATTTTAACTTTCCTTTGAGTTAACCAAGGCATAAAACAAAACCAAGAAAGGTCATTTTTGACCCTTGACCTTCTAGACCTTTATGTGACAGGTGTTATGCCCTCTAACAGAGGGAAGAAATGCATCACAGAATACCAAGGAAAACAACAGGCCTTAGTGTGTTACTTCTAGTTTGTGATGTTAAAATACAGCCCTTTTCACCTGTTCTGCGTGACTGTCCACGAATACACTCCTTCCTGTTTCCTGGGTCCTTCATCTCTGAAAGCTATTCTGTCCCATGATAAACTTGAATATATTTTTGCAATATTTCTACTAAATTTTCTTTTATACAGAGGTCTCAGTTATGGGTCCTTTAACATTTGAGAGAAATATTTTGCTTTTTTCTTCTATATTGATGAAAAATGGAAAAAATCATCTAGGAAAAAATAACTGGAGGCTTACTGCATATACATTATTTGGAAAATCAGAACCAAAGTGTCTGGTTGGGTCATTTCATGAATGAACTCTGAGTAGCTGTGATAGTACTAAGAAGAACAAATCTCATTATGTATGGTGGGGGGATAACAAAGGACCACTCCTACCTGAGGAACTATTAGCAACTGCTGGCTGTTGGGTAGGAGGAAGTCAACATTCTTCAGAGATAGAGCCCCTGATAAGTTCCCTATGCTCCATCAGATGTCCAACATACAAGCACAAACAGACAGTGTTGTGGACTATGGGTATAATATACAGAGAATATATAATATAGAGAAGTGCATATATTCCAGTTACCCATATATTTTTTCATAAGACACCTTTTAACACACACATAAACACAATATCACTGTAGAAATACAGACCCCCAACTGATACATTTACCATACAATCCTAGACCTAAGGTTTAGAAGGCATCTCTAGAAGGTTAGAAAGACTATAAGAGCTACAATATCAGGACATTTGCTGAAAGTTTGTGCTTCCACATATGACAGAGAATCTGCACCTAGAGTATCACCTAAACAAGACCTAAAAATAGCCAAAATCAATTGACATGCCACTGAAACCCTCACAGGCCCAGCCCTTAGATGAAGAACTACAGGCAATTGATAACTGCTGGTAAGTCTAGACCCACTGAACTAGAATTTTAGACTTGACCTTTAGCCACTTTGGAGTTCTAATGCCCTCAAGCCAAGTCTAAGAAAAGAAAACTGTATTAGGAGGGGCATTTGATCCAGATTACCACAAAGAGATTGGATTGCTTCTTCACAATGAAGGTAAAAGAGACTATGTCTGGAGTGCAGGAGATCATTTAGATCACTAAATGCTCTAGATGCTACCAGGCCTTGTGATTAAAGTCATTGGGAAATTACAAAAAAAAAAAAATCCAGGCAGGATGACAGGACACAGACCCTGAAGAATGAAGATACACCTCCAGAAAAAGAGTCAAGACCTACTAAGGTGTTGCTGAGGGTGCAGGAAATACAGAATTGGTAATAGAGGAAGGTAGATAAAAATAACAGCTAAGGCCATGTGACCAGTTACAGAAGGTAGGATTATAATTGACATGAGTGTTTCAGCATTATTTTGTTAAGAATGTATTTGCACAGATATTTGTGTTTCTTTCCTTTATTTTTTATCAATTCATATAAAGTCAATTAAGAGATATCAGTTGTCATCAAATTTATACTTGAGATGATGATAGAATGTCCCTCAAGAGACCTTGTCACCTATTCTAAATATATAAAGTTTTTGAGGTTGTTTAAGGGATATTTATATCATGTTAGGCATAATTATGATCAAGTAAATATATAATGTATCTGCAGTTGTACATAGGAGAGTTATATAATGTTAGGCATGATTATGACCTGGTTATTGTTTTCATTTGGAAATTAAGACAACATAAGAGATATAATTGTGTGTCAAGTTGATAAGAGATGGATTTGTGATGGGTATTCTTGGTTTTTGATGTGACTGCATCTAGGATTAACTAAATCCCAAATGGCTCAGCACACGTTAGGAATTTTTCTTAATTAAATAATTTGAAGTAGGAACCTAGATTGTTGAGGTGGGAAGATACACCTTTAATCTAGACTTTATGAGTTAGGGAGATTCACCTTCAATATAGGCTGCACCTTCTACTGGTACCCTACATAAAGTACAGAAGGAAGGTAACTTGTTTTCTTTTTGTGTGCTTATTCTCACTCTCATCATCAAGTCCATTCCTTCAAAGGCATTATAATTTACTTCTTCAGGATTATAGCATACACAGAGGATCAGCTGAGACATTCAGCTTCAAGGAATGAACAGCTACTGGATTCTTAGTCCTTCCATTGGAAGACATACATAGTTGGGTTAGCTAGATCACAGCCTCTATAAATCATGCTAACAAATCCCCTTTCTATATACATATAGATTCTTCCTGTAAGTTTTATTCACCCAGAAATCCCTGACTAATATAGAGGCCATTCTCACTCAACCCACCACATTCCATTCCCTTATCCGCATAAGTTTGTAATTCTGTCATAATGCAAAAATGCATTCAGTCCAGGGTGAAAAATCCTCATGGTATTTCACAATCTAAATACTATAAAAGTCTAAAGTCTCATCTGAGATTCAAGGCACTCTCTTAATTGTGCATTATCTGTAAAATTAAAATCAGAGAGCACATCACACACATCCAACATACAATAGCACAGAATATATATTGCCATTCTCAAAGCAAGGAAAGGGAGAATAACGAAGAAATACTGGACAAAAGCAAGGCTGAAAGCAAACAGGGCAAACTCCAAATTCTACATCTCTATGTCTATTGTCAAAATCCTCTACCGATCTCCAACTCCTTTTAGTTTTGTTGATGACAAATACTTCTCCCTCTTGGGCTAGTCCTACACCATGATAGAAGCACTCCTTGAAAGGTATCGTCAGTCTTCTTAGACATCTCCAACAATTTGAGGTCTCCAACTCAATTCAAGATTTTCCTTCATAGGTACATGCAAGGGCCTCTCTGAACCTCCATGCCTGGGCACCCCTGACACACACCTAGCCTTAGTGTTTTCCTTATCTGTGGAGAGAGACCCCACAACCTCTTTCGTGTTTTCTTCACTTTAAGGCCAGAATCAAGTGAATTAAGCTGCCAAGTTCTGTTGCTTACTGGATCTAGAACTTGGTCTCCTGCTTGTATTATATTTTCACAAGTTTCCCTTGGCTTTTGGTTTCCTTTGTTGCTTAAACTTTCTTTCAATTCTTTCTCACATATTGGAATCTTTACCAGTGGGATCTTGCCCTGAGGTCACCATCTATACTGTTTATCATAAAGTACAATTTTTTATATGAAAACTTTGTCTCTCTTAGTAATTTTTTCATCAAAAAATATCTTTACCCCAAGACATTAATGTTCTTTAAATTTAATAAGTGTATTATGATTTTACTGTGCTCATGAAAGAGATATCTTGATAGAGGGAGACGTTGTGGGGAAACCTGGTGCTAGGGAAATTCCCAGGAATTCATAAAGACAATCCCAGATTAGACTACTATCAATAGTGGAGAGGGTGCCTACAATGTCCTACCCTGGTAATCAGATTGGTGAATACTCTGTCATCAGAGAGCCTTCATCCAGTAACTGATGGAAGCAGAGATCCACAACCATGCACCAGGCTGAACTCCAGAAGTCCAGTCAAGGAGAAGAAAGGGATTATATGAGCAAGGGGTGGTGGTGGTGGTCAAGATTTTGATGGGGAAATCTACAGAGAAAACTGAATTAAGCTCATAGGAATTCATGTACTTTAGACCAACAGCTGTGGAACCTGCGTGGGACCAGACTAGACGCTCTGCATACGGGAGATAGATGTGTAGCAGAGTCTGCTTGAGGGGCCCCTGACAGTGTGAACAGGATCTATCCCTGGTGCATGAGCTGGCTTTCTGGAGCCTATTACCTATGGTGGGACACCTTGATCACCTTTGATGCAGGGGGGAGGGGCTTGGTCTTGCCTCAACTGAATGTACCAAGCTTTGCTGTCCCCCCATAGGAGGACTTACCCTTTTGTAAGAAGGGATGTGGGGAAGAGTTAGGAGGGAAGATGGGTGGAGGGCATGGGAGGAGAGATGTATGTAAAATGAATAAAAAAAATTTAAATAAAAAAATGAAAAGAAGAGTTTACTGTGCTCAAATACAAAGCAGTATTACATATTATTGTCTAAGTATGTGTCATATCTGATTTTTCACATTAATATCAGACGTAAAATTATACATACACACATATGAAATTAAATAAGAATATAAATGGTATATAAACTGTTAAAATTCATATTTAAATACTGCTGATTTTTAAAAGAAAATTCAATGAATTAAGTTGATTTAACTGAAGCAGAAGACTTAATTGAGTATCATAACTCAGATTGTCTTTTTTTTTTTTGGTTTTTTTGAGACAGGGTTTCTCTGTGTAGCTTTGTGCCTTTCCTGGAACTCACTTGGTAGCCCAGGCTGGCCTCGAACTCACAGAGATCCGCCTGCCTCTGCCTCCCGAGTGCTGGGATTAAAGGCGTGCGCAACCAACGCCCGGCTCAGATTGTCTTTGGTAATATTTTTCTTTACAATACACTGTTGTTGGTATTTTTTAAAAAAAATATAATTCTCCCATGCAAATATCTAGAATTAGAGTAAGGTCCAAAATATCTGTGAAAAGGTAAAATTCATTCCTATATATGTTAGCAATGTATGTTTTCTTTCTCACCTAATATATATGAGTTATGTCTAATCTTACTGGATTGCTCCAAAAACATTATTTGGAATTCTCAGTTGTAATAAAGTTAATTTTATGTGACCTTTGGTTCTAAAATTTATTTTCTCATCTCAAACTCACTTCCTTTGAGTATGTGAATAAAGAAATTTATCACCACAGAACATACATTTCTGATGTTGTGAATCTACTGTGTGACACATAATTTTGTTGACTCAATTGGATTTTTTTTCTAAATTACTTGTTTTTAATGAGAATTCATACATTTAAAATTTCAGTATATTTAATTTCTCCTGGAGGCTTGCAGGATACACGCAGTTATGGTAATGGGATAGTCAAGGGACTCTTGCAAAGAGGAGGAACAAGAAATATCTCAAGCAAGTACAAGTTGACTTCTCAAAAATGAAGGACAGAGATTGTTCTCATATTTCTCAAAAGTGTTTGAAAAGTTTGACCAATCTCATGAATTCCATTTAAAACAAATGATTCAGTAAATTATACTCTCAAATAATCTTCCTCTATTCTCTCACATAATGGAATACATTGCTTGTATGCTCCAGGGAATAATACAGAGAAGAGTAACATATTGTGACTTGTTACAGAAATTCCCCAGCGAACTCCCATAATATTCAAGCAAGTGAGAAGAAGTTATTTACTGCTGGAACAAACATTGGGGACTTCCTTCTGAACTGTGAGGTAGCATAAAGGCAAGCTGAACCCTGTGTTTCTAAATAAGATCAGCATTAAAAATATCCACTCATGAAATCACTGGGAAAATGAACAAAATTGAAACTTTTTTATTCTTATTTGACTTAAGTGTCCTGATAAGCATTAATATGTACAATCAGAGAATGAAAGTAGAGTGGATAGAAAGAACACATTGTTTATGCATCAATTCTTTCTTTTAGCCAGCCAGTCAATTTTCAGCCTATTGTAACTCACCATTAATATCTTATTTGGATGTTGTATCAACGCACCATATTGCCTGTGCATGTAATGCAAGTTACCGGCATAGCAATAAATGTAGTGAGTCCAGGATTTAGGGAATGGCTTTATAGTGGGAAAATAAGTTAAAAAGTCTCCAATACTTATTGTGCCCAATTGAATATATGAAGCAGAAGTAAAAGAATATGTGTACTTGGAAAGTATGATTCAGGCATCATTAGGCTTTAATCATGAAATAAAAAAATACTAAGAAAGGTTAGATAGTATATGTGAACTCCATGGTTTATAAAAATTAGCCAGCTCACCCAAGGTCCCATATCAAGTAATTGTTAGAGATGCTTTTAGGTTTGTCTCTAATAATTAAGCCTGCAATCTTACCCTATATATGATACTTCAATGTATGTAAAGCAAGTTGAGTTATGTAGACAATAACTAGGTCATTTCCTTTCTACTCTATCTCCATTGAAAGGGTTGACAATAAAAAGTAAGAACAGGCTTAAAATGTGGAATCTATATTGTTCTCCCCTGTTAGGATTTAATAGCAAATTTTAATTTGTTTTAGGGAATAGACATTGCTTATAATTTTCTTCCTTATAGGACTTTTCTAGGGAAGAGCACACCAACTGATTGTCCAGTACCAAATGACTAGCATTGAAAACATACATAAAACAAGTAACATTAAACAAGCTGAATAGGTTACATTTTAGAATATGTGTGAATATAAATATATGTATATATGTATACATACATGCACACTATAAAAATTCTTGAAAACAGAAAAAGATCATTCATTTGAAAAAGAGCAAGAAGAGGTATAAGTGAGAGTTTGGAGAGAAGAAACGGAAGAAAAAACTTTGTAATTGTATTGTAGTCTCAGAGACCAAAAAGTAAAAATAGTATAAACTTAAAATTTAGTTAAAATATACTGTACCTACTTGTTCAAGTCTTTTGAAATCTCAAAGCCTACCCCCAGTGACAAAACTCCCCCTGTAGCTAGAGTTTTCCTGCCTGGCCCACAGTCAGGACAAATCTCTCTCACCCGCCAGTCCTGCAGCTGCTCAGACTCAACCAAGTAAACACAGAGACTTATATTGCTTACAAACTGTATGGCTGTGGCAGGTTTCTTGCTAACTGTCCTTATATCTTAAATTAATCCATTTCTATAAATCTATACCTTGCCATGTGGCTCGTGGCTTACCAGCGTCTTCACATGCTGCTTGTCATGGTGGCGGTTGGCAGTGACTCTCTGCCTCAGCCTTCCACTTACCAGAATTCTCTTCTCTGTTAGTCCTGCCCATACTTCCCTGCCTGACCACTGGCCAATCAGTATTTTATTTATTGACCAATCAGAGCAATTTGACATACAGACCATCCCACAGCATTCCCCGAAAGGCCTCATCTTCTATTTCTTCTCAAATAGTTCCATCAACTGGCCAAAAACATTCAAACATGTGAGTCTAGGTGTCCATTCTCCTTTAAATCACCACTCCTGCACCCACACTATGCTCACAGCCATACCATAATGGAAGATGCATTTAGTCCATTTTCAAAGGTCTCCATAGTCTTTCACACTCTTACCACCATTTAAAGGCCAAGTCCCTTCTGAGACTCACGGTAATCTCATAATTGTTACCCCATGTGAAATCGAAAGTCAAATTACGTACTTCCACCATACAATGGCACAGAATATACATTAGAACTCAAAAAGGAGATGTGTGTGCATAGTGAGTAAATACTTAAATACTTAAGCAAAACGAGATTGAAATCTTTCAGGGAAAATCTCAAGTCCTGTATCTCCTTGGCTGGTATCAGAGGGCTTTGATGAGCCACTCTTCAGACTTTGCTACCAGCAATCAACTTTTTTTTTTCCTGTGGCTGATTTGAGTCCCTGCCACAGCTCCCCTTTGAAGATACCCCTTGTCTCTGGTACCCTAAATAGCTGATGGTCTCTTCTGGATACTAGGCTCCACTTTCACACATTCACACAATAGCTTCTCAGGATCTCTTTCCCACTCACAGCCTTTATTCAGAGACTGCCAAACTATACCTGCTCTGACCTCAACAACAAACCATAGAAGCCTATGAGGGATCATGTACAGTTGGAGTTAAGCATTGTAGTGTTTTAAATTACAATCATATTTACTTATATCAGAGTTTAATTTTTAATTAACTTGTGGTTGAATAGAGGTGTAGTGGAAGAGTGAGAATTAAGTGAAATGAAAATTTTAAACTAAATTTTATTGGCCGCACTATAAACAGCCAGTCATGGTGACACAGGCCTTTAATCCCAGGAAGTAATGGCAAGAAGCAGAAAGGTATATAAGGCATGAGGACCAGGAACTGGAGCCTGGTTAAGCTTTTAGTCTTTTGAGCAGCAGTTCAGCTGAGATCCTTTGGATGAGGACTCAGAGGTTTCCCATCTGAGGAAACAGGATCAGCTGAGGAATTGGCAAGGTGAGGAAGCTGTGGCTTGTTCTGCTTCTCTGATCTTTCAGCGTTCACCCCAATATCTGGTTTCAGGTTTGATTTTATTAATAAGACCATTTAACATTCATGTTACACACTTTTATTCCTATGATCAGGATCATGGATGAAGAGTTATTGACAAGAGCATAGTCATCTTGTTAAAGGCTATATCACTGAAGAAACTCTATCTCTCCCAATACACATACATGTGGACTGCCAACAGATACATTTGTGGAGCAATTCATGGTTACTGTGAGGACAGGTGTAAAAATATCATGTTCTTCCTGGAAGAAAGACTTGAAAAAAACATTACTGCTTAATTCAACTCTCAAAAATTCTGTCTGCCTTTCTATGATGTTACTGGAGGCTATGTCCGGGCTTGTATAGATATGAAAAATCCTTTCTGTATATGTCAAATTTATTTAACTAAAAATAAAGTTTTAAACTACATTTGAAAATACTATTCAATCAATATTTATAATCTTATTATTACTATAAAAAGATAGAAATTGATTATATGCGTGTTCTCTTCTGATTAAGATTTTGGCAAATACTGGGTACACTTTGATGCTTTACCACCTTAACCTAATTAGTCTGGAATAGCAATAAACAGGGTAATGGAAATTATGACTAAATAGTTTCAATCAATCATAGAAAATGAATACTGGAGGAAAAGTTTTACATGTCAAAATTTTCAAAGTAATTGGAATAGCTTTAATATCCTCAGCTACTCCCAGATCACTTGACCTGACTAGAAGTTGTGTTGTGGGATATGCATTCAAGAAGAACTGGATGGTGAATGGCAGGCAGAATAGTATAATAAACCACAGTGATGTCAGTCAGGAAGTCTGGACCAGCATAACTGAAGGAGTTCATGTTCCATACTTAATGGGAAAGGAAGAAACCTTGATAATGTGATTACCTGATGGTGCATTTCAAGTTCTGATAGTAAGCTATGGTGTCTGAAATGGGAAATTCTTCTCCAAAGCTAAAACAGTGCAAAATGATAAAACCATCTTATGGGACAGGCATCAAAGTCTCACACTAACCAGCTGCATCTATCTTTTGATGAATTATTCTGTGTGACAAATGACTCCTTAAAATCCAGTGTATATTGTTCCCATTGCACCAGTGGCTCTGATCCAGGCTGTGCTTTTTTTCTATCAGTCCCAGAGTGAAGTACCTGTCTTGTGGAATAAAGCATAGTGGAAAGCAGAAGTGTCATTGCTTGAGATGAGATATTAGTTTTCTTAACATTTCATCTAAGAACTGGTAAAGCTCATGCTCAAGTAAATGAAGGTGCATCCATACATAAATATCAAAGACTAGTTCTCCCAGTGGTGTATAGAAGTACAGAACAATTTATTACAGGGATGAAGAGTACAATTCCTTACAGACTTGTGCATGAGCATTACCGGTACTGAAATGAAGTGTGAAGAAAATTCACATGCCAGCTCAGGGCTCTAATCCATAGATTTAAGAAAATAAGGAAGGGAGGCTCCTGAGTTCAGGCTCTATAACAATTATGTAAACATAATGATAGTGGTAATGTAATAACAATGCTGACTAGAGTATATACTTTTTCTTCTTTAATGCTCGCCTCTGTTTTTCTTTGCATGATATTCAAGTCTTCACTTCCTAACAATGTTCCAATCAAATAGTGCCATTTTATATGTAAAAAACATTTATAGACCCAGCACTTGGGAGGCAGAGGTAGGCAGATCTCTGTGAGTTCGAGGCCAGCCTGAGCTACCAAGTGAGCTCCAGAAAAGGCGCAAAGCTACACAGAGAAACCCTGTCTCGAAAAATCAAAAAAACAGAAAAAAAAAAACAAAAAAACAACAAAAAAAACATTTATAGAGAAGTCATTTGGTGAAGGATCTCTCAAAGAACACACTATACTATAGACACTTATCATAAACACCCCCAATTTAAGTCTGAAAATTGAGTCATTACAATTTTGTAATAAATTTCAGTCATAATTGTGTAGATACTTAACAACTATAACTTCCTATCATTTAATCTTTAACCACATGATGCATTTTATATTTCAAGTGGAAGCTCGTGTTTTACTATCATAGTTATCAATTATTAATGGTAGACATGTTATGAAGTAAAATTAAATTCATTTTACATACAATTTAATAACTGCATCATAAAAGTTTATTCAAATTTCTATTTAATTAAGAGAAAATTGACATATCCTTTTATGATTTCAACATTTTTTTACTACAAGTTAATTTAAAATATGTCCCTGAGATCAAACTTTCTTTAAGTGAAGTGACAATTATTTGTGGGAACTGTTCTCTAATAAATGTGTTTCTATAGCCTAATATTGAGAATCACCATCAAAATGTGATCAAGGCAATCTTCCTTCATATTGTTCCTGTGGCAGCTGTCTAAGGTCTGACCCAGAGCTGATCTCCATGCCTGTGCTTACACACCCCCAAATGGAAGGAAAATCTCTGTGAAAAATACCCAATACTGTTCCTGGAACTTGAGGTCAAGATGCTACAGCTAACTGCATTATTTACTTCTGTTACACGGCTTTTTTGCTCTACTTGCCCCTTCAGCGGCCAACAAGAATGTGATAGTGTAGACTAGTGGCTGTGGAGCCCCCATGGGACTGTACTAGGCCCTCTGGATAGGGAAGACAGTTGTTTGGCTTGAACTCTTTGGGGGGCACGCAGGCAGGGGGATTGGGATCCATCCCTGGTGCATGAGCAGGCTTTTGGGAATCCGGTGCCTATTGTGTGACGCCTTGCACAGCCTTGGTGCACTGGCAAGGGGCTTCGACCTGCCTAGGCTCAGTGTGCAGGGCTCTGCTGACTCCCTATGGGAGACCTTGATTTGGGAGAGGTGGGAATGTGGGATGGCTTGGAAGAAAGGGCTGGGGGGTGGGTAGAGGGAGGAGGTGGGATCTGTGGGTGGTATGTAGAGTGAGTAGAAAATTTCTTAATGAAGAAAAATGAAAAATAAAAAAAGAATGTGATTCCTTTAGCATTAGAAGCTCCTTGCAGAAAGATTTGGACCTGCTCTGTGATATCTGTTTTTTTGTTTTGTTTTTGTTTTTGTTTTGTTTTGTTTTCCAGGCAGTCGCCAGCTTAGTAAAGACTATCAAATTGGGATTCTGATCTTGTTGAGTGGTCTTTGGGCCTTTGCCCAACAATAGAATAGAAAAGCTTCCAGAATAAAAGCTAGGATTGAGGAAACAGAAATAATATGACAGGGGGGAAGTAAAGTGTAATTTATACAGAAGACCCTGTTAACCATAAACTTCATTTTTCATAATTTTGCATCTTAGAATCTCTCTGTCGGTATTTTCTATAAGATCATATATTTTAAAATTTTAAAACTGATGTTGACAAAGTATATCTTCCTTTAAGTGTGCTTTGTATATAAACCCTTTGTTCATGTGATGCTTCATTGTATTCCCTCCTTCCACATTATTTGATAAGCTGTTTTCCATATTTTAGAGCTGTCACAAGATATGTTAGAAGGATATATGCTCAGAAAGTAAGAGCAAATGAATGGTTTATATCTCAAATGTCAACGACAGAGTAAATGTATCAGGTCAATAAAAAACTAATATCTGTTTTTATTTTTATTTTTTTTTGCTTATAATTGAATCAATATTTCTGGCCACTGATGTCACTGGGTAGTTCTAGTATAGAGTGTGCCAGTTTCTACTCTTGTCTACATGTCAGCATTGCATGTATTATTTATTATCAGACCAAATGTTTTGCTATATTAAGAAAATAGGTCAAATATATGATTTCTACAGAAATATTTTTTCAGTAATCCAAATGTCAACTAGGTCTTAAAAAATTCTCTTTGTGCTCACCTTGAGTATTTTTTTTCTGTGATAATTGAGGCAGAAAATTTCTAAAAATGGCTGTAGTGAAGACATTTATGGACACATTATCCAAACGAGATTTATTTTTTCTGAATGTTTTAAAGTTTAACAGTGACAAGTATTGAGCTCTCAATATATTGCAAACACCGTCAAGTAGCTGTTTACATTGTTTTCACTTCTATAATTCAGAAAACGTTTCCTATAGTCCCTTCAAGAAAACTTATGTAGTATGTTCTTGTAAGGTCTAGTTTAAAAGTTAATTACTTTATCTAATACCACATAGCAGCAATGGTCAAATGAATTGCCTTCTTATGTGTTCACAGCATTGTTCAATATGTTTATACTACTGGGTACTTAACTGCTCTATTAGATACTCTAGAGAAACAGTCAGTAGGAGGCCTGCATGTACATGTTTATGTACACCACCACCCTGCACACACACACAGGGGTTTCAGTGGATTTACACAGTGGTTCTCAACCTTCCTAGTGCTGCAGCCCTTTAACACAGTTCCTCATGTTGTGTTGACCCTGACCATACAATTATTTTTGTTACTATTTCATAACTAATTTTGTTACTTTTATGAAATATAATGTAAATATTTGTATTTTCTGAAGGTCTCAGGTGACCCCATGTGAAAAGGTCATTCAACTCCCAAAGAGGTCATGACCCACTGGTTGAGAGCCAGTGGACTTACAGATTTTTTTTTTGGCATAGAATTCTGCTCCTTTCAAAAACATATTTTCATGATTTTTTAATGAAATTTTCTTTTTTAGTAATGTGTTCTGTTCACAGAACAAAATATTCAATGATACTCTTATCTTTAGAATCTCAGTAATAAAAATGCTACTTTAGAATCTGTAGTCCCTTTCTAATGTTAACTACATCATGAAGAAACCTAAAAGTAATACAGAAAAGGCATCCAGCTTGGCTTACTGGACAGGAACAACACTTGCTTCCTATACAAGAAGAAGCAATGGTAACAAATAAATGAGAGTCTGAGACAGAGTGACCTACAAAGTAGACTGAAACTCAGCAAGAAGGTGGTAGAGAGGCTGTATACAAAGAGAAATTAGGTTACATAGCACAGATTAATGCAGCATTTCTAACTTAGACATTGATACCTAAGAGGAGAAAACGTCTATGTGTAACATCCTCACCAGCCTCCATCACCAGGATAAAGTCACAGATGCAACTAGGTACTTCTGCCATTTTCAGAGTCTCTCAATCCAATCTGGGGAGATGTCTTGAATTATGTACACAATCTGCTTCAGAGAGGAAACACACATCACACCCCTGCCCCCAAGGCACAGAACTTATGCTGTTACATCTTGGCGCTGTTTTGAGACTGGAATAATTGTTACATCTCACCTTGCCTCAGGGGCTATTAAGCCCCCATCCATGGAGCCCCACAATGGCCCAACATAGTCAGACAGGAAGCTATAAACTTAAAAGTATGTGTACACCCAGCCTTTCGAGTATGAACTAATGTATTTCATGTACCACAAGAAACAGGTGTCCTAGCATAGGAGAAGAATTACATTTATGGCAAGGATAACTTATCCTATCACCTCCATGAACTTAATAATTTGTCTACTGACCCCACACCTGACACTTATAAAACTATGGCAAAAAATCTCTGCTGTTACCCATACAGAGCTCAAAGAGCCATCATTATGTGTCCTATGTAATCAATGTGTCAGTTTCCATTACCATAGTCCCCATTGTCATTGACAATTGCCTCTATGAGAAAACAGAACACAGGTTTTTCATGTCTCTTAGCCATAAACTGTGGTTCTTGCAGCCACTAATACACTATCAGTATTGCAACCAGGGAAACTCTTCTCTTTGGCTTATTTCATTGTGCTATGGTGAGCATTACAGCCACCATGACTTCCCTCTGTTAAACCTGAGGACAAATTTCTCTATGGACCATGTCTTGATGGATTCATTTCAACTACAGTTACACCTCAAGACAATCCTCTGAACAGTCAACAGTCCCTACAACACTTTTGATATCTACTCATTTCTTCAATTCCTGTGAAAAAATTTCTCTGAAACCTATGCTTTTCATATGATATCTACACCTACAAGCATCAGCATTCACTACTGTTTGCTCTATGTCACATCTCCCTTGTGGATCTTATTCATTAAAAAGGGAAATCACTAATTCACAAATATCTGCAGTCAGACCATGAATTCATTCAGAATCTGATAATGTTGGTTAGAGATGAATAAATCTCATTGAATAAGAGGATATTTTCATGCACAACAATAAGAAAAGACAACACTCATATTAATAAACAAAGCCAATATGCCTATACAAGCAAGTTCCTGTGACCTGTCTAAATACTCACAGCAAAAAAATGACTATAAAATGTATGCCATTAGTTTGGAAGAAACATTGCATAACTGCAAATATGCAGACATCATTGCAGAACATCAAGAACATACAAATGAAGGATCCATGACATCTTTACATGACCTCAATTATTCTCCAGGATTGGACCTTGTATTAAAAGTAATTACAGTATACTTGAAAAGGAATTTAAAATAATGACCCCGAGGAAACACATTGAAATGCAAAAGAATGCAAAAGCACTTCAATGAAATGCAAAATGACTATGTTG
Source organism: Peromyscus aztecus (assembly GCA_902168405.1). NCBI lineage: Eukaryota > Metazoa > Chordata > Mammalia > Rodentia > Cricetidae > Peromyscus > Peromyscus aztecus. The sequence continues at coordinate 10,146 of CABHPQ010160380.1, read as the reverse complement.
ATGAGAAATTTAATGAAGAGAAATATTAAAAATGTACCAAAATCTTGGAAATAATAAATTCGATTAATGAAATAAAAATGTATTTTATAATTTCAACAGACCAAATCAAGAAGAAAAAAATATTCTCATTCTCTGTTTCCCTTCCCCACCTTCTGTGTGTGTGTATTGGGGCTTCCAGGTAGATGAGTATGTTCATTTACAGGCCAAATGTCGGTTGCCTTCCTTGGTTACTTGTAGCATCTTTTACTGGGGCATGTTCTCACTGCACACAGAGCTCACCAATCCAAAAAGATGGGCTGGACAGAAAGCCCAAGGATGCCCATGTCACTAACTCCATGCTGCAGTTTTGGAGCAAGGAATCCCTTTGCAATATTTTTAGTTTAGACTCTCCTTTCAAAGGAATATGAATTTTTACAAGTAAGAGTCTTCAATGTGGGTGGAAGGTATTGGGCTTGGGAGAGCTCTACTTTAGTTCTGTTAATTGCACTACTCTCTAATTATTTTGCATTCTTTGTATTCTCTCTCATTGCTAACAACTTGGTTTCATTTATAAGCTCTTTTCCTTGCCTAACTACAGACTCTGTCTTTCTGTTCTTCTTCCTGAACTCTCACACTGTAAATTTGGGTAAGAGTAATGGGCAATAGTATAATTTGAATGCTATGCTGCCTTGAAGTTTTTCTGCCAAACAAATAAGTTACACATTACAGCCTCAATTGAGTTCTCAAGATATAGTCAGTATGCATAAGATTCTTGGGCAGAATAATATATGAATTGACTCTAGGTCAGTTACAGATAGAGCCTTATTTCACATGAAACTCCTTAAGACAGATCTTCACTATCACTTTTCAATCAACTTTCTGGTCTTCTACTCATTCACCCACAGAGTGGCCATTCATGTTTTATTACTGCATACTAGGACTTCTCTAGGCAAGAGGCCCAAAATCTTCCACATTTATTTCTTAGTCCAATTTTAAGGGTCTATAGTCAACATGGTTAGACACGCACAACAAAAGTACAATTTCTCAAAAACAGTGTTCTGTTACTAGTTATTTTGTCTTATTGTTAGATAAAATACCTAACAATAATCAAACTTAAGGGAGTAAAGAGTTTATTTGGATTGTTGTTTGAGGGTATAGTCCATTATGAAAGGTAAGTTGTAAGATCACAACAAAGTGCTTTATCACAGTTTTTTCTATGTTCTGGAAGAAATGAAATTTGAATGCTAGCAGTCAGCTCAATTCTCTTCTATTATTCAGTCTAGGAGCCTAGCCTTTCTGATGCCACCCACATTGGCCTCAGTAAGTCCTATCTAAAAATATCAGTACACACACAGACCTAGTACCTTAGTCAAGGTTTCTATGACATGGCTGTGAAAGACACCATGAGAATGGCAACTTTTATAAAGGAAACCATTTAATTAGGACAGGCTTAGAAGTTCAGAGGTTTAGTTGGTTATTGTCATGGTGAGAAGCATGGACACATGCATGCACACACATCTTTGGAGAGGTAGCTGAGTGTTCTATATCTATATTGGCAGGCAGCAGAAAAAAGAGAAAGACACTGTACTGGCTTGAGCATCTGAAACCTCAAAGTCTACCCCAGTGACACACTTGCTCCAACAAGGCCACATCTACTCTAACAAGGCCACACTTCCTAATTGAGCTACTTTCTTTGGGCCTATGGGGGCCATTTTGATTCAAATGACCACACGTAGAACTAGCTCTCCTAGGTTCTTCTAAATCCCTTATCACTATTTGTAAAGAGTAACCAATTGCACTCTGGTTTAAAATGACATTTTTCCATATAGTAAATCATAAGTCTCCACTATAATCTCTTAGATCTGAGGAATAAGTTTAATAAAACCAAAAAAAAAATAGAAAATCAGCATTCAAAATACTAGAGCTTTATATATTAATGGCCAATTTGTTGAAAAGCAAAGCAAGAAATTCTGTACCTAGCAACTACTAACTGTAAAATCTATAGAAATATATTTAAAAACAAAACAAGGAAGTGGAAGACTTCATTTAAAAAAATATGCAACACATAATAAATAAGTAAGACAGAAAAATGGAAAGATATGTGGCCTTCATGGAATAGAAGGAAACATTTTTTTAAATCCCATATTACACAAAAGTGATATATATATTTGTTTCAATGATCCTCAAAATACTAGTGGAAGTCATTAACGTATATGTATAACTATAAAGCGTCGGAGAACCACAGCATTCTTGAGAGAAAAGCTGGAATTATTACAAGTCCAGACTTTAAATTATACTTGTGGTATGACACTTGTGATGATTTTTCAGGTGTGCATATTTTCCAGGCTTATCAATTCATGGAGGCTTCCACTGAGATTTCAACGAAAAGTCTGTGAGTACAAATGACGTGTTATGTGGTCAGAGATCTCAAAATATTTCTCAGCAGGACAATAAACTATAAAATTATAATCAGGACCTATGGAAGATGGTAACAGTATTACTGCCTATCAAGGGAAGTTTCAGGAAGCAAGGAAAATTGCCCAAGAGAGCAACTGTGTGGTCTACACTAAGCCATAGGAGATATAGTGGTGTGGCAATGGGGAACTTACCAAACCAAACTGCGTCCTAGATTCTGGACATGAATGTCAGACAGTAATGTTTGCTAGATTGTGTTCATAGCTTAGATCTATCTTGTTCTCCTAATTTTCTATCCCTATCTTTTGGAATTAGAAGTATTGATTATATTGTTGGTTCATCTTGTATTTATTTGTCTTAAATCTCTTTGGCAAATTTGAACTTCAAATTCTGAACAATAATTGAACAATTAAAGTATTAGGTTGCCTTTAATGAAACTGGTGCATTTCCCATCCTAAGTTTACAGGAGCATTATGAGGAGCATATCAGGGTTGAATGTTATTGATTTGATGAGTTTTCTGCAAAGCGATTGACTGTAAGCACATAACCTCACCTCATGGGTTATAATATGGCCGTGTGCAAGGGCACTGGGGTATACTTTTGTACAGGAATGGCTCTGGTGATGTGGTGTGGGGTTTTAGAAGGGGATAACTGTGGTTGTTCCTTAAGTTATGGGGTTACATCCTCTGAGTGGGATTATAAAGAATTGATTGTCTAATTTTTTTCATTTTGTTTCTTAGTAAATTACCGGTGAGATCAACCACATACTTCTATCATTTAGTGCTATATTCATGAGATATTTAATGTAACAGAGACCACGAAATCTGAAAAGAAGAGGATTCTAAACCAAAATTAACCTTTTATTTGCACACATCCAATATATCATGTACTGCATTGTAATAGCTGAAATCTGGACAATACAAGGAGGATACACAGAAATAAACATAGAAAGAACCCAAGTATTTTGATGGTTTTAGTTACCTATCAATTTTGCATACTTAATGGAGCATGTAAGTGAAAATGTCATTGATACATGAGACATGTATCTTCTATTCATTTGTTATACCAAAACTTTCTCCTAACACAAGGAAAGGGATTTTAGCATTATTTAGGTATTAAAACAATAGGAGACATATTTTGCAGCTACTGTTTGTAATGTTACAATTTCATTACAAACAAAAACAGAGTTAACAGGATGAAAAAAAAATCAAAAGTAAAAAGTAAATAAGCTATGGCTAGTTGGTTTTGTTTTAAAAATATTGTTATGATCAAAACTAAAGTTTTCCTCATCCAGACACTTCAAAAAGAAGAGCACAAAAGATAAATGATCATAGCTTTGACCTGATAAAAGAAATCTTTATAGAGTGAAAATATGGCTCAATAGATACAATACCTATGTGCAAACACCAGGACCACGATTCAAATCCCCAGTCTTTATGTAAAAAAATCTGAGATGGTGGCTTGTGTCTGTACCACTAATGTCGGGAATGGAAAACTGAGATGGAGGGAACAGAGAGTGGAGTATCCTGGCCAGTCATTCCAGCAGTGAGCACCAATGAAAGACTGACTCAGAAGCAGGTGACCAAGGTACAGACAAGGACAATTGAAATGTAGTTCACAGGTACAGACATATGTATATACTTGCATATGTTACACACACACACACACACACACACACACACACTATTTTTTTTTAAAAGTTCAGATATTGCTCAGATTTAAAGTGATAGTCTATAGAGGCAGTTGAGCAATTAGCTATGAAAGATAAACATTACTCATCTTCCAGTATTGTCTTTGGGGTGGCATAATAGATAGAAGATCTGGAAAACTTCCAGTGTTTGCCTTTTAATTTTCCGCCAACTTTCATCAAAATTATCCCTGGAAGTGCTTGCAGCTGAAATTGCTGTTTTGAGGTTTTATTTTAGAGTCTATAAAGTTTAGAGTTACTATTTTAAAGTATTTTAATCATAGCATTTTATAAAAACACAAGCTACATTTTAAACTAACAGTTATAAACATAAAAGTTGATGAAAATGAAAACCAAACAGTTTACAACTTTTGATACTTGTGGAAATTGCAAACTACCAAAATGAATGCACTGATATTTTAATCCATTCCCATGTAACTGTTTCTACATCCATAGGAATGTTAAATCTCTTCATATAGGATTTCTCTCAGTGAATGAAGTTTGAGAAACCAGTATTAAATTTATAGCATTAGGGTTGGGGATTTAGCTCAGTGGGAGAGCGCTTGCCTAGTAAGCTTAAGGCCCTGGGTTCTGTCCTCAGCTCCACAAAATAAATAAATAAATAAATAAATAGATAAATAAATAAATAAATAAATAAATAAATAAATAAATAAATTTATAGCCTTTGTGTCTAACTATTATCACACAATTTTATATAAATATAGAATGCTATTTAGCCTATTAATTCATAGATAAATATTTTGTATAAACATTTGGTCACAGCATTTAAATTTATTATCAATTAACATGAAAAATAGAGAAACAAGGGATTTTCATGTTTTTAAATTTATGAAACAACTTAAACATTTTTTTGTTTTAATACCTATACCACCACTGTATTAATCTAAAAATAATTGGTTTATTTATATTATTAATGCAAATTTCTAAATATTTGCAAATACACATTTTATGCAAGTAAATTAACTGTAAAATCTCTGTGTTGAAATCATTATATTTTGCCTCCAATATATGATTAGGACTTAATTAAAGTCAAGCCTGTGGTTATAAGTGATGTTTAAAATAAATATTTCTTACATAGAATATATTTTGAAAAGATATGGAAATTTTAAGTGTTTGAAATTACATTTTTCCATATTCTTCAATATTACATAGTATTATAAATACCATTAAAATATAAAACTTATTATGAAGCTCCTTTAAAGACCAGTTTGAATGAAGTTCCTCTCATCATTCATGTTTTTACATATTGGCAGCAACTAAATTCAACTTGACACTATTTTTCTTTAAATATATTTATTTTGTTCTGAAATATAAGTTATTTTTAATATGTTATATTTTAAATGCAAACATCTGTTTTAGATTATTCTTCTGGGAGGTGATGGTGATGCACGCCTTTAGTCCCAGCACTCAGGAGGCAGAGGCAGGTGAATATCTGTGAGTTCAAGACCAACCTGGGCTACAGAGTGAGGTCCAGGAAAGGTGCAAAGCTACACAAAGAAACCCTGTTTCGAAAAACAAACAAACAAACAAACAAACAAACAAAAAGATGATTATTCTACAATATCTATGCATAGTTTTCATATAAAATATTTGTAAACTAAGTTGCTAGTCTGACTCACTATTAAGCTATTACTATTCAGTAGAACTAAACTAAGTTCATCTTGTAGACTGAAGAAGAAACGTACAGACTCAAACGGTTGGGAACATTCTCTTAAATTAAAGCTTATCTTAAGTTCTATAAGTTTCAATGATACATTTAATTACTCTACAGGTTTATATAGTTCCTAATTTCATGAACTCACGAAAGAACATCTGGCTTGCTATACTCAAACTGTATTTTCATTTCTAATTTCTTCTGAAAAAATTGATTTAATGGTGACAGTCTTATTATCATGCTGATGGACTCTTACTTTGTTATTGGATGCACCAGATGGCAAGTAGGTAACAGTGTTGAGCTCATTTAAAAAACATATATTATGGCAACTATATTGAGTTAACTTCAGGCATTGTAAATGAAGCCAGTTTGTATTTAAGATTTTCTGCCGCTCATTTTTCTACAAACTTAATTCTTTATAAACACTGTTCTCATTTTCTTTAGAAAGTCCATTATTCACCCAACTAGGTGATAGGAGACTATAATACTTGCTATTAGCATCCCTTTAAGTACTTTATAGAAACTACAGCATGGACATTGTGTTTATGTATTTTAAAATGTTTAATATAAAGTGATATATTACAAGGCAATAGCTATTCTCTACAGTAAACTTTCTAATATTTCTTGACATTGTATAAACACATGAGCTTGCATTTAATTCTGCTTCATATTTACACTAGTCACTTGTTATCATTATAAGTAAACATTTGAGAAAATCAGCTTAGAGAAAGAGAGGTTCATTTTGGTTTCAGCCAACTTGATTCCATTACTTTGAGCCTGAAGTATAGCTGAGTAAAATAGTGTAGAGCTCATGGTGCAAGAAAACAGGGCTATCTCAAGACAACTGGGAAGCAGAGAGAAGGGAGCAGGGTCCTATTACACCCTGCAAAGACATAGTCTCAATAAATTGTGTCTTCCTCCAATGAGAGATCATCTCTTCTCAATCTCTTCCCAAAATGCCAACAGATGGGGAAAATTCTTCAATACGTAAGCTTTTTTTTTTTGGGGGGGGGAGGCATATTAAAGATGCAAATCACAATAACCCAGAAGTGTTGTAGATTTGTACTTCATGATGTATTAATTACATTAGAAATAGAGAAAGATTTTAATTTCCAGTTGATTGTGAAATGTAGAACCCTTCAATCAAAAGTGTGAAATACAGTTAACATTACAGAAATGAAATAATTACTAGATTATATTGTCACTTTGAAGAAAACTGACAAGGGTGGGCTCCTTCTTGATGTATGGTTCTCAGACTAGACCCTTTATTGACTGGCCACTCCCACAATTTCTGTGCCGCTTTTACCCCAGCAAGACAAATCACAGACCATAGGTTACATGGCTGGGTTAGTTTCCCAATCTCTCCACTGCAACTTCATATGCCAGGTTTGGTTGATATCCATGGGAGATCTGCCCTTTTCTGAGAGAAACAAGGGTGGAGTGAGTGGATGGAGGGTGGCAGGGGTGAGAGGAGAGGGAGGGAATCTGAGGAGAGGAGGCATGGGAAACTGTAGTCTGAATTAAATAATCATCATAATGGTAATATTAATTAATAAATCATTTAAAACTGCAGTGATTGGTAAAAAAAGAAAAAATTATATGTAATGAACCCTGACATCTAAATATATATATATTCATATATAATACCATTTATCAATATAGTAAGTTTCATATCAGAATAAATTATATTTAGGTTTTAATGTGTTTTAGAAATAACTTTATCATTTGTCTCTTATATTAACCTAACCAAAAGTTATTTCTGATTTATTTATATTTATTGTAAGTGTTGTTTTAATATATTTGACCTTGTATTCTTTTTCTTCATGATTGTGATTTCCTTTAATCCCTTGTTTGTACCACTAGAAATTAAATTATTTTCAATATTTGGTCAAATAGTATTCAAATATGTTTCTGTGGTGATATCTTGAGAGATTAACATGGAATCAGTGTGTTCTGAATCAAATTTATACTTAATAATATACATAAGCATCTTCCTATCACTTGTGATTTTAATCATACCAGGAGAGGTGCCCATTTGTTCCAGAATAAAATGTCAGCTCTTCCTTGGGTCTCTTAGCTACATGTCACCCTTCCTAAGACAATTCCTTACATTTTACTTAATTGCTCTCTTTCTGAGTCATTCCTCTTAAGGCCAAACCTTTCCCTGAAATTACTAATTACATGCGAAAGAACCTGGAATACAGCAACTCTTCTTTTTGCTCTAAAAGTTAATTCTGTAATTTCAATTTGTACATTCTGTATACCCAAGAGCAAGCTTGCTATAAAGAGTGGTTTTAAATTTCCCTGTTATTAACTTTCAGCTTCATATTACACTGATAATATAAAATGTTTTTACTTTTATTATATAAAATTTATTTGTGAATAAATCATGAATATATATATGTGTGTGAATATGTGTATATATATGTATATTTAAAGCTACTAAAATTTATACTAAACTATAAATTTTAATGTTAATGATATATATATATATATATATGCTAAATAGTTTCATATTTCCTAACATGCCTGGAATGCAAAATAGTCAGAATTAGTTTTTAAATATAAGGAACAAAAGTTTATTTCTTCACAATCCTAGAGAGCTGGAAGTCAAATCATCAGTAAATTTGACCAGTGGAATTTGCATCTGGTGAGGACTGCTCTTCTCTAAGATTATACCTCAGACTGATTGATTAAATTGTGTGTGTGTGTGTGTGTGTGTGTGTGTGTGTGTGTGTGAAGGTGTGTGTATATGTTTGTGTGTGTGTTTATGTTTGTGCCCCTGACCACATGTGGAGGTCAGAGGACAACCTATGGGAGTTGATTCTCTACTTCCACCATGTGGAGGTTGATATTCAAGTTCAAGTGATCAGGCTTAGTGGCAAATTCTTTTAGTTGCTGAGCTATCTTAGTGGCCCAGAATTACATTTTTTGGTGTGGCTTTATATACTAAAAGGCAGAAACAGAGATAAAATGGAGAGAGGAGGAATAACTTGAGTTGATATGATATTTGTTGATACTGTTAAATACTCTTAAGGGATTTCCAAAACATTTTATGTGATATGTGTCAAAGTAAAGTTCTATAAAGTTTGTAAAACAATATATTATTTAGTACAGTGTTTTTAAGATTGGAATGCATGAATCTCTTCGCAAACTGTCCAATTTTAACTACTTATTTAAAAATGATTTGAAATTGCATGTCTATTTTATAAAACAATAGCAAAATTTAAAGTTAATTTTCTGCTATACCCCAATATAAGGTTCCATGTAGAGCATTATATGAAAACCATTTTTAGGAATGTGGGCTAAAACAACACTCAAAAGGAGTATAAATCAACTTAGTGGAATGAAAGCATTGCATAACATTTGTTAAAAGAAGAGACACACTGGAAAACCTCTCTCACAAAAATTATTTTGTAAAATTTTGAAAAACTGCTTAAAATACGATGTATGCTTGTTTGTATACATGTAAGTAATATATATTTTAAAGGGGCATATTGAATGAATAGTTGCATCATGAGTTAGGAAATATGCACATAATAATAGAGGTGTAACAATTATAAGTTACTAAAACTTAGTTTAAAGATTCTTACCAACTTATGGATATGAACATAAATGCTTACAAAGAGTTGTGGCGAGCTCTGCAGAGAGCAAGAAGGGGAGAAGAGGGATTGCATTGTTAAGATACCTTATTTATTAATATGAAGTTTATAAAGATTAAGTTGAACTTATATATCCTAGAGAATGTACATTGGTAAATAAATAATGGTGGAAATTTTTTGAGTTATCTATGTACTTAGTTATCTATGTACTTAGCTCAGAGTTACAGTATCATCTATATTTTGTCTATCCTTTCTTTTTTATCCTAATCAGTCTATTTACCTTGTTAAGGCCCACAGTGATGACACAAAATATTCCCCTGACCTGGCTCTGGTAGTATCAGACATTAGGTTCCAAAGTGAGAGATTCACAGTAGACATTGCTGAGGGAATTATTCCTTCTTCTCATAGAGGTAATAACATTCCCTTTTCAGGGTACCGCATTATCTAACTATAAGAAACTAAAATGATCTAAGCTATCTTTAGGGATAATGTCCCACACGTTATTTTCTGGTTATTTTCAAACTGCTTGAATGTCTTGCCAGCACTGGTTAACCCTTTGCTTCATGTTTCCTAGCATGAAACATTGATGCTCAAAATTACCATGTGAAAATAAATGAATGTGCTCAGAATGAGTTTGGAAAATACCCAATAAGGACGCAGACTTGAATTTAAAAAGAAACTTTGGAGTTTTAAATGTTGCTATGACTGTGAAAGACTATGATATTGGATTTTTTGAAGTCTGACTAAATGCATTTTGCCTTATAATATGGCTATAAGCCATTGGGGGC
>CABHPQ010160379.1:0-25864 GCA_902168405.1 Peromyscus aztecus | reverse complement strand
TGATCCTGGACAGTAGCTTATCAAACTGTGAGCCAAAATAAATTAATGGTCCTCTTAATTGCACTCCCTCAGGAATTTTGTTGTAGAAGGAGATGGATACCCAAAGCATATGCCAGTTTTCACATCTTGATCTATAGATCCAATGTAATTTTAATTAAAATATTTATATTTTGTAGTTATCACCAGACTTACTTTATAGTTTCCTCTGACAGACCAACATTTACAAAATGAAAGGCAAAAGATATTTACAAACTGTAATTCTGACAAAAGTTTATATCCAAATGTATCAAGAGTTAGGGTTCAAATACCTGAAACTAGGTCAATAAATCACTCACTTAAAAATAACCACACATACCAGGTGGTGGTGCACGCCTTTAATCCCAGCACTAGGGAGGCAGAGACAAGCAGATCTCTGTGAGTTCGATGCCAGTCTGGTCTACAGAGTGAGATCCAGGACAGGCACCAAAACTACACAGAGAAACCTTGTCTTAAAAAAACAACAACAAATAAAACAACAACAAAAACACAAAAAAGATAACAAACAAAAAAACAAAAAACCCAAAACCAAACAAACAAATAAAAAATAGCCAGACACCAGAAAGGTTAACTCCGTGGGAAAGTGCTTGCCTATCATGCCCAAAGTGTTGTGTTTGGTCCCTAGGACCAGCGGGGGAAAAAAAGAAAAAAGAAGCCCAGAGCTGCAAGTGGACACAAGAACGCATAAAACACAGGAATAAAAAGTGTCTTGATATGAGAACGCTTGATTACTGTTTTAGGAGTGATCTGTACAACAATTAGATAACATTATACACTTTTTAGGATGTTTGAAACTCAGAAATAGATGTCAGTTTGTGGGGAAATCTCAGAAACACTTAAATTCCCATGAGGCACTAGTGACTTTCCATGAAGAAAAACTCACACCGAAAAGTCCAATATTGAATCTTTTTCTGATATTTAACCAGCTTTTTCGGTAACTTTCATTCCCATAGGAACCTGTGAACATATGCTCCATTTTGTAGCCGGAAGTTTCTCTGGTCCCACCTGGCCCCACAGTCCTGTCACCACTTATAAAATAATCGCTCAGAGGCTATATTAATTACCAACTGTATGGCCTATGGCAGGCTTCTTGTTAGCTAGCTCTGTCATCTTAAATTAAGCCATTTCCATTTATCTGCATATTGCCACTTGTTCCATGGCTTTACCTAGGTCCCATTACATGTTGCTTCTTGGAACATGTAATGTTCAGCATCTCCTCCCATTCTCCTTTTTCTTCTCACTATCTCTCTTGGATTTTCCCGCCAGGCTCCATCCTGCCCTGCCGTATGCCAATGCAGTTTTATTTATCAGCCAATCAGAGCAACACATATTCATAGTGTACAGAAAGACATCCCACAGCACCATTTATAACTGCCCACTTTGGAAACACTTAAAGTAGCTTGAATTAGGGTTGTATCAAATGCCTGGATTGTGGGGAATTGAATAATAAAAAGAAATACAACTCAAAGAATAAATTGAAAAAAAATGCATGTTCAGTGGGATAGAGATTGGAATTCTCTCAGAAGGTCGTGTTGATAAGTATTGGCCTGGTGACAGAGCAGAGAGATTGACTTTTCAAACGTGGTTGGGCCTGTCATCCTAAATCAGTTACTGCTGTACTGAGGAGCTGTGTTAGCTGCTGAGAGTGTATTTGTTCTAAGCATTGCCTCTCACACATTCTTTTTTTTATTTATTTAACTTCTTTTTTTTTTTTTTTCATTTTACATACCTTCCCCAGTTCTCCCTTGCTGTGGGATATTCTGTATGGCAAATATGTTAATAAATAAAACACTGATTGGCCAGTAGCCAGATAGGAAGTATAGGCGGGACTAACAGAGAGAAGAATGAAGGGAACAGGAAGGGAAGGAGGAGACTGCCTGCAGCCACAGCCAGGACAAGGAAGATGTAAGGTACCAGTAAGCCATAAGCCACGTGGCCAAGTATAGATTAATAGAAATGGGCTGAATATGAGAGTAAGAGCTAGACAATGATAGGCCTGAGCTAATGGCCAAGCAGTTTAAATAATATAAGCGTCTGTATGTTTATTTTATAAGTGGGCTAAGGGACTGCCAGGGCTTGGTGGGATCCGGAGAGAAAACTCCAGCTACAAATGGTGCCCAACGTGTTGGCAAGAGTTTCCACCTAAAACCTGAGTAAAAAGATTCTAAAACGGAACTAAAAACTGTTCCTAGTTGTCTCTTTCAACTTAGCGGCAGCCTGCGTGTTTGATCTACTATCTACTATGGTGGGTTCCTGGCATGTGCGCTTGACCTGCAGTGTGGCGGGAATGAGGCCTCTACAAGTGGCACATTAAGCTGTGTGGTGGATTTAGCCTTTGCTAGTACAAAACAAAAGGAGGTTTCTGGGCTACACGCTGCTTTGATAGAAGCATAGACCCACTATTTCTGAGAGTTGATGGCTCCCAGAGCTGGCGGAAAAACGTACCACCGCCATGTTGGAAAGTTGAAGTGGGCATAGCCAGCAGCCACAGCACTGTTTCAGGCTTAGAAGGCTGCAGTTTAAAGCAATAGGTTCACAATAAGACTGATTCAGATGGAATAGTTTACAATGTATGTAAAAATGTATGTAGGCTTGAAAGAGAGAGAAATAGAAACATATACAGTTATATAAACAAATAGTTTTTAAAAATAAAGTCTTTCAAGAAACAGTAAAGGTAATAAGCCATGCAAAGATGGCTATCACATAGAGAATCTGGATTATGTTGTCTTTGATATTCATAACTGAAGAAAAACATTTGGTTGTAAAAACTGTTGAGTTATGCCAAAATATATACTTTAAAGGTACCTTGACTTCAAAATTTGGATGTAAGGATGTGTTGCTTTGGAAAGGAGGCTCTTCTTTTGTTTCCACAGAAAGCCAGAGGCTATGGATTTGTTCCAGATTAAGATACATCAGTTTTGACCAGCCAAGACCATCTGAAAGGTCTCCGATGACACCATGGCCCAGATGGTCCAACATCCAGAACCGTTTCAAAGCAACTGGCTCAGGCGATGCACACTACTCCATAATCCTAAAATTTTCTTTGTGTCCCCATAAGATACAGTGCCCCCCTCCAGCAGGAAGTAGTAAGAGAAGCTACGCCCAAATTCCCAAATATACCAAGCTGACTTTGGAGATGGAATTGGCTCACTCCCCCTCTAAACCAGACCTATTGCTAAAATAAAATGTTAAAAGATTCTTGTGTCCCAAATCAGAAGAGCCCTCTGGTGTGGGACAGAGAAAAACCAATATTTTTATTTAAAACAGGTTAATTATAAATGTGATCTCTTTCTAAAAAAGAAAAGGGGATATGATATAGATATATAGGATATAGAGATGATAGGATAAAAGAGTAGATTAATGAACCTACTTTTAAAGAACAACTTGTTTAAAATGTTTTACATTGGTATAGATTTTAGTTTATGTTTAAAAATGTTTTACATTGGTATAAATTTTAGTTTATTGATACAAACTTAAAGTTGATTTTGTTATACTGTGTGTATGTTTCTACTCTTGTTTAAGGTGTTATGGTTGTACAGCTCATTTAAAATTATAATGGATAATTAAAAAAATAGATTAATAATTAGTCATCTATGATAATCATACTCATAGCCATGTTAGTTAAGTCTTCTAGGTATACATAGATATATTTCAGATAAATAGGCAATCTTCAAATACTTCAAGACCTATAGAATACGGCATTTAAAATATTTTAAAAATTTAGACTTTCTGGACAGTAAGACATGTCTGCTCCTGGCAGCACCGATTTACTTCAGAGAGGAGGATGGGCATCAAAGACACTACATATGGAGTTTATCTTCACCGTGGCAAAAATAGCCATTTGGACAAGAAACTGTTCTTGCCTGGACTGCTTGATCAACTGGACATGCAGGACCCATGGAAAGGTGACCACTGAACTTTGCTTGACAAAACGGTCCTTTAGGTTCCTGCTTCACAGAGGAACCAAACTAAGCCCTCTGAATGTGATGGCAGTTGCGAGACTTGATCTGTTTGGGGAGCTCTGGCAGTGGGACCAGGACTTATAAAAGAGCCTGAACTGGCTTTTTGGAGCCCATCCCCTATAGTGGGATGCTTTGCTTAGGCTTCAGGGAGGGGGAGGAGCTAGTTCCTGCCTCAACTTGAGAGGCCAGACTTTGTTGACTACCCAAGGGAGGCCTTACACCCTTTCACATATTTTATCTTGTCACTAGTGATGCAAGATGAAGTCCCTGAACACATGCTGAGATCTTGCTCATGGGCCTCCTAACTGACAGAATAGTAAGAAACAAATTTCTTTCTGTACAAATTACCTAGCCTGTGACATTCCATTGCAGCAGCAAACTGACTCAAGCCACTAACTAAACACGAGCAAAACTTTTTTTAAAAAATATGTATTTTATGGTTAGGCATATTGGCACATACCTTTAATCCTAGCAATCTTTATGCAGAGATTTCCTATCCAGTGCTAGATATTGAAACCCTGGTTCAAAATTTTTACAGTAATATTTCTATTGTTTGAAATGATGATCTAATTACAAAATTTCCCCCTTCTCTTTCCCTTTCCTCCCTCCAACCCTTCATGCACTTCTGTTGGTTTTCTCAAATTTTTGGCATCTTTTTCAGTCATTATACTCTCTCTCTCACACACACACACACATATATGTATAACAAAATCAACTTTAAGTTTGTATCAAAAAACTAAAATTTATACCAATGAAAAACATTTTAAACATAAAATTGGATTGGATGTGGATCAGACCTGGTGGCAAACACCTTTACCTGATGAGCCATTTCTCTGGTCCTCATGAGTGAACCCTAAACATATACTGCTTATTGAAAAAAAAAAAACAAACCACAATTTTATTGCTTATACAAGGAAATGTCACTTAACTTACATGGTGTGCTATAAAAAAAAATAAAATTATTCTAACAGTAAAAAGCCACTGGCTGCAGGTGTTGGCAAGAGTAAACAGTGGAATACAGGTTGGTTTTTGGTTTTATGTGAGAATAAAATGGCGAATGCAGGGATGATGTTATGAACTAGACAAAACCCACAGAACATTCCAGCACAATGATTACATTTTATTATATGAAATTCAAATCAAAATATTTAGTAGGTTGTTCAAGTTTAGAATGAAATCTAAACTGTGAGAAAAGAATGAAAATGCATTTTAATACACGAAAGGAATGAGAGAAGAATATCTGACTCAAGTAATTTTGAAATGAGACTAAACTGAACACAAATTTTATCCTTGAGTGGATGAAACTTTTTATCGTTGGAAATCCAGTTAATGATTCGAATATTAACATATTAACAAAAAACAATTAGGTAAACAACTGGCAGATGGTAGGCATCTTTTTTTTTTTTTTTTTACTGTTAAGAGTAAGGACTTTATAGACAATCCGAGAAATCTAGAATAATCAGTGAAGTGCTGGATTATTGTCAAATAAATCATTATGCTTTTGTGTTCTGATTAATCTGAAGATGTAAGGATGCATACAAAAATATTTGTAGATTCTTTGACACTCATGGGATAGTTTAGTATTCACAAAGCCAAGCATTTCTCTGTTCTATTAGATCACTGACCCCCAAAGAGAAAATGGCCCATTGATATAAAGTATACTTTGGATCCAAACACTGGGTTCTATACACTGTCTAGTGAGAGGACTCAGGGCTCCTTTGATTGATCTGGAGCATGGAACACTCATCAGGCACCTAGAGCAAGAGTAACCTGAAGCTCTTACTCTAGGGGAGTGCAGAGACACATCATGACTGTTGGAAAAGCAACGTCTGAGGCAGTATCCTGGAGCACAGATGGAACAGAAAGTAAATGTAAAATATGAATACAGCATAGACTTTTGTTAGAAAAGATATCTACTGCTTCATTGGTTGTTACAAAAGTTGCAGATTAATATAATATGTTCACAATACGTCAAACCCAGATCAGGGTGTGTAAGATCTCCCTCTATTACGTTCAGGTATAAAAATTAATTAAAATGAAAATGACTTAATTGAGAAGTCAAATGGTGATTTATATAATATTTCAGACATCTTCTCAAATGTGGGAGTCTGAGAAATGATACAAGGAGGTTATAATGAAGACCCATTATTTTTGTGGTGGATGATATGTCCCTGGATGGCCATGTCATTTAAGACCAGGAATGCATAATTTTATAGATGAAACATTGTGGGAGATAGCTCAGTGGTAAGTGTGCAAGCATGAGGACCTAATTTTGAATCTCCGGCATCTGTATAAAAATTTGGAAATGGCTCCATGTGCCTGTCACTCCAGCACTCCTGGCCAAGTGGTGGGGTGCAGGGAGGTGCTGGGCACTTGTTATCCAGCCTAGCTAGTTGAAACTGTAAACTTTTACTTCAGGAACAGAGTCTGTATCAATGCAATAATGCAGACATTCATAGAGGAATACACCTGACATGTTCCTTTGGCCTCTTCATATACATACATGGGTAAGCATAGCTAGTGTACTCACATGCATATAGAGCACACACACACACACGCACACACACACACTCACACCACACACACACACACACACACACACACACGTTTTACTTGTACAGTAAGACGCTTTCTAATCAGCAAATATAATTTAAATATTTATTTGACACTCAAAGATGTTGGCAATCTGTTCTTCCAGGAGCATGAGTGTCAGAAGGGTTATCCCCAGTAGCCTTTCCAGTGTCTTCTCTGTGATTTGTATGAGGTAAAGTACAAGAGCACAATGAGAATAATAATAGATCAATTACATAGCTGATTTGTTGTGGAAGAATCAATTGGTTTTTTTTTTCCATAAACCACCTTAAAACAAACTGAAACGGAGATACATGCAAACCTGAAGCAAGCCATTAATCAAATTTGAGTTCTTCAGAGAAAATTTCTTTAAGGAACCAGTGATTGATCAGAACTCCAGGGTGGCCTAAGAATTCAAACACTGAATAAAAATAACACCATTAACAGTGGACATGGAAATATCCCTATGATCCAAAGCAATATGAAAAACAAAAGGCAAATGTAGGAGGAAGATAGAAGATACATTGGAAAGTACAAAATGATTATGGCAGTGAAGAAATAATAAATTCGCATTCCTCCTAAAAAGACACATACTACATACTATTTTTTTCCTTTTCCTATTATTAATGGCAAAACAATGAAAGGTCTTTTTAAAGGAATAGTATCAAACTTGAACCTGAAAATTATTATTCAAGCCACAGGATATAGAAATGATACGGATGTGGCAAGAAAGATTGAAGAGACAGCCTCAGGAGCAGCAAGCACTGGCTGTCCAAGGAGAACAGGGATACAGGGGATGCAAGCATAAAGTAACTCACAAATGTCCAAGAGAGTCATAAGTCATAAGAACAGTGGAAGCTGTTCATGCCAGGAGCATGCACATGTGCAAGGCAAAGAAGCTAGGCTATCTATGGAGAAGGGAGCAAGATATTATCACCATCGTCACATACATGTATGCCAGCAATCAACCCATAATTTGGTAAAATATAATAGAAATCGTTACAGGAAAATTTTGCAAAGTATTGAAATATGTCAATGACTTTCATTGGTAAATATAAGGGACACAGACAGCATCTTAGTACATATAATCAGTACAAGAATGAGTTGGTATCCTAGAAAAATTTAAAATGTAAACTATTCTTCACATATATATAATGTGTGTGTGTGTATGTGTGTGTGATCACTGTTTTGGTAACTGATACTAGATTTTAATAATTCTGCTTTAATTTTTTGTCCCTAGACAACTTCAGCACATTAATTTGTAAATATTTTCATTATTAACTACCATTTTAATTTTTGTGATTATAATTTCATAATGTTTTCCATTCTCCCTTCTTCCTCCAAACACTCTCATTTACCACTTCTTGCTTTCCTTTATATTCATGCCCTGTTTTTTTCATTAATCTTTATTTTGTCTATCTATCTATCTATCTATCTATCTATCTATCTAATCTATCTATCTATCATATACCTACTTATCTATCTATCATCTGTCTGTCTATCTACCTGTTCCTAAATACACATGTATTCATATGTATACATATATTCCCAAATACATAATACATATATTATATATACTATACATATATGCATATATATTTCTAAATATTTAAACACAAATGACTCAGTCAGTATAATGTTACTTGTATGTATGTTTTCAGTGGTATTTGATATTGGATAACCAATTGGTCTACTCTTCCCTGAGGAAGACTATTTCTCCCTTTCACAACATTCCTTAGTTGCCTGTGTAGTTCTTTGTGTAGCACTGAGACCTGTTGGGTTTTTCCTGTCCATTTTCAGCACACTTGTTATACTCGTTCAGCTCATATTTAGACAGCCATGCTGATGAGATTTTATGGGTGTAGCCTCTGACAATCCTAAGAACCACAACCTCACAGCAAACTCTCAGGGAGTTTGGCTCTAACACCCTTTGTCTCTAACAGTCTTTCTGCTGCTCCTTCTGCAGTCATTTCTGCACCTTAGATGTGGGAGTTGTATTGTAAATGTAACCCTTGGGACTGGCTTCCACCAGTTTATCAATTGTAGATTGTAATTTTTTGTAATGGACTTTGTTGCAAAAAGAAGTTTCCTTGATGAGAAGTGAGAACTACACTTATCTGTGGGTATAAAGAAAAATGTTTATAATGATGAATGATGCTGGTTTTACAAAGTGGAGTTGGGGTTCCTCCCTAAGATCCATGGCTTCATCACCCCCTGGGTAGCCAGCTGGGTTTCCACTACTCGGCATGGCTTACCTCTTGTAGAGCAGGTCTTAATCCAACAGAGAGCCTTTGGCTAATTCTAAGGTATGTGTGCCCCTTCTGCATCCTTAGGTTTATCATACCACACTGGTCATACCACTTGTGATTCATAGGTGTCATAGCTTGGTAGGACTAGGGCTGCTTACCGATTTCAGATCTGTTTCCAATTGACATATATATCTCTGTTGATGAAAACTATAGCAATGAATCAAATATTTGGAATCCTGTGTTGGTTTTTTTTTCTGTTACACAGGGTCAAAGTCATCAACAATTATTGTTCATCAATAATTATTGTTAAAATATGGAATACTTCATGGAAACCTAAGGAAGCATCAATTTTTCAAGCTTCTTTCATTAAGATTCCTCAGATTGTTATACATTCCTAGATGAGAGTTTATAAATTTAGGATGATCTTCCTCACAATGACTACCTTGCAGCTCTCCCTCCATGTATGTTTTAATATATGTCCAACAAAACCTTGGTTGGTGTTGTGTTGACAACATCTTTGGATGCACACTCTAGCAATAACAACAAGTTTCTCTGAAAATGTTTTTAACTTTCAAATTCTGTATATCTTCTAATAGGGCAATAAAACTCAATGTGCTCTGCTCATGTAAATGTATACTATAGGCACTGCTGGCCATAGAACTTGTCATATACCAGCCCTCACTCCACTGTGAGGAACTGTGGCCTGATAGTGGTGAGTTCCGCTCCATCCTGTGATAAAAGTGATAACTGTGATACTCCTAGCTTTTGAGGCAAAGTCTCCCACTGAGCTTAATATGGCTTGCAGAGAACACTAGAAATAGATGTCTGTGAATTTGTCCCATGAATTTCCCCAGGGGCTACAAGAGGCTCATAGTGTATGAAAACCCTACACACATAGAAGTGAATTTCAAAAGACAGCCTGGCATTAAAACAGAGGTTGAGCATCTATGGAAGGGCTTCTTAGATGAATTCAGGGGAAGAGATTCATTATCACCTCTACTAGACACTTAATTGGTTTTCTCTTAGGCCAGCCCAAATATCCATACTCCCCATTAATCAGAACTGGGTGTTGCCTAATTGTTTTAATTTCAGGACTGCCAAAAAATATCTCAGCAAATCTCTTCTGTGATTTGTCAAATTGCCTTTGTAAAAAGGACAAAGGATTGTAATTTATAGAGTAGTGGCTACAATGAAAAGATTCTCATTTGAATGGAAAACAATTGAGGTCTTGAAAGAGTATACTCATTAGATGAAAAGAGAGGAAAATGACTATTTGCAGAAGCAGCAAAACTCCACTTCATGTTGCATTCCATGGTCAGACTATCCCCTCTCCCAAGCTTTCCATCGATTTCTTTTGAGGAGTTCATACAAAAGTCACATATTGAAATCATTCCACCCACCTCTCTCTCTTTCCAACTCTTCCAGTGCCTCCCTCATTCCCTTTCAAATGCATGGACTCTTCTTTAATTATTATTGTTACGTATATGTGTACATACATATATACATATAGTAATTTCATTTTATTTTATGTGTGTGAGTGTCATGCTTGCTTATGTATAAGTGTACCACACACAGGCAGTGCCCATGGAAGCAAGAAGAAGAGGGCACTGGATTCCACAGAACTGGGTGAACTAGAGGTTGTGAGCTGCCACATAGGTGCTAGGAACTGAATCTTGGTCCTCTGTGGTTAGAGAAGCAACTGATCTTAACTACTGAGCCATCTCTCTAATATCCACCCCCCTTTTTTGTTCAATATAAAATATTCCCAAGGAAGGCAGTAAAGGGTTAAAATGAAAGAGGAAAGAACAAAAACGTATTGTTTACACTTCATCCAAATCATGGCAATCCGAGTGAAATCTGAAGCAGTGCTTAATTCTAGGATCACCTGCCTCTCTGCTTTCTCTTAATAATTTTCAAGCTTTGATTTGTTGTGTGCATGTGTGTTTTCCCCTCCTGGGTAGTGAGAGGAAACAACTTGCCTCTTTCCTACCAGTCCTTCAAAGCAAACTCTAAAAATAAACCCACCTTAATTAAATTGCAAATGCAATCATTGGGGTTTGAGCCAATAAAAATGAAATGTGTTGGCGTTGTGTAAAATGCCTTTGAAGCATGCACTAGGTACTTCAAGGTTCCCCTTGCGAACTGAAAGTGGGCAGGGATGCAGACTATAGAAGACACATGTGGATGTAGATAGGCGAGAGTGCAGAAAGCATTCTGAATTTAAGCTTCTTTCTTCCTAAAGTGAGAAGAAAGATGTGTTCAGCCCAGTTTTATGTATAATTATCCCAGTGCTTCCACAGAATCTTTGTTAGCTCAGAAAAACATCTGAAACTTCCCAAGAAAACTTTGAGAACAGGCGAGATCCACACAGTCCTATGCTACCCCTAATGTTCCCTCATTGGAGACATTGTCAAATGAGGCTCTCAGAGAGGGCTGGCTGAAGTTCGGCCTGGAGAGGTTGTATGCATAGCACAGAAGCTTGGGTGCTGTTTGAGATCCACATAGTGTGCATTGAAACAGGTTGTTTATTGAAGTTAGCAATAAAAACAGCAGTGAGTGTATTGCTTCAGGCTAGTAACAAATAAAATTCCTATAAGAGGCAATAAGAGACCAATGTGTGATATGTTCATTTTGAATCCTGTGCAAGATGAGCTGGGTGCTGTCTGGAGCTTCTCTGTGCTTAAAGTGCATTGGTTCTCATTTGTTTTTATACTGAAAATGAATTGTTGGGGGATCTCTTGACTTGAGTCCAGCAGGCAACTCCACTGGTAGGAAAGATTGCCAGGATTCCTGAAGTGATAAATCTAGGCCCTCGGGGAATTAAAATGATAGTAGGCTTTTTAAAATGGAAATTAAACAGATGCGAGGATGTCACCAGACATGAAATGTGTGCAATGAGACCTGCATTGTTTCCTCTGAAGTATTAAAGTCCAACTGAAGAGAGAATACAATGTTTGATCTACAAATCATCAAACTAAGAGCATGCATGCGCCTGAAATTAAAGACAATGAATCATAAGCATTCCAGAAAGGGTTTTGAAACACAGAAAAGTTGAAATTAATTTATGAACATCATTGATGCGTTTTACTCTTAGCAATCTGAAAAGAACTAAGAAACAGTGGAAAAGCATAACTCTTCTATAAATATAGGTATTTTCAGGTAAATATAGAGGATGGGGTAAGTATAGTTTATATTATTCATCCCTAAGTGTTTGTTATACACATTCGCTAGTTCCTCTGTGGATGTGGGTCATATCTCATCTATAGCCTGATTGGAAACAATAGTGACTGAAACACAAGAAAAGACAAAGTGACGATTCTGGCAAATACAGGCTGTGTGACAAAAAATGCAACATTTAAAGAGTCTAAGTATTGGTCCAAGATTCATAAAATTGCCTGTTACTTAAAATTTTAGAGACTGCTTTGGTTGGCATGTATTAATTATATATAATAATGGTTTTCATTGTGCCATTTTTGTGTACACAGTATTGTTATCATATTCAACCCTATTGCCCTCTTTTGTCTTCTCACAATGACCATTACCCTCACTATTTTTATGTCTTTCTGTGTGTGGAATCCATTGTGTTTTAGGGGGGGTTCTTACAGGATCCTGAGTAAGGAATGGTCTCCCAGATTTTGTGTCTCCTGCCAGTGATTATACCACTAAAAAAAATGTAGACACTGTTTATAAGCCTAAAATTGCAATGTTTTGTAGTGGTACATTAACTCCTAAGAAAATTCCTAAAAGCAATTATTCTCCCTTCCACTTTCTGGAGTTATAATGAGATGGAAAGCGATGGAGGCTAAACCCTTGTGAGGGCTGTTCAATTTTCTGTGGTATTTTGATGGAAACCTGAAGCAAATGATATCCAAATAATTTCAGTTTAAAACGGTGACATTTATACATATTTAGAAATATATATTTTAGAAATAGAAAAAAATTATGTATATACATACATACATACACATATACACACGCACACTCACACACACACACACACACACGCACACACACACACACACACACACACACACACACACACACACGCGCGCGCTTTTCTAAATCATGTCTTCTGTTTGCTTATATGGGTCATTTTCCATGCGAGCTGAGTGTTCCCTCTCTGCATTATTCAATGCTGTTACTCTTCCCTCTTAGGGACTCTATCTGCCCATGGTCCATTCTTCACCAAGACAAGCTGGAGAGGAAAAAAGATATGGGCAGTCCAGCTGGATAGTGTCTTCTAAGGAGGTAATGTTTGCATTGTTTCATTTTTGTTTAACTCAGCATCTGTTTTTCTTCCATGAAAAGGGTATAGGAGCAATATTTCTAGTCTCTGCTGGTGTATTGCTGCCTACTGTGAGGAAAATGTATCAGAATCATTCAGTAACACCTGGGCACTACAGTTGTTCTGATTTCTGAGTAGCAGCAGCTGCTCTTGAGCCTCTACTCATGGGTGGGGACATTGAGACACATACAGAGCATCCGTTTCCCCCCATATCTTGCTCCGCTCATGGGCCTCCTCAAGTTACAGGGTCAGGTGTGGATTTGATTAGACAGTGCCTTCTCAGCCAATGAGCAAGTAAAACTACCAATATGACAGAATATCTCTAGCATTTTAAATATACTACTCCACTCTGAAGTGAGTGATAGTTTATGGTGATTTTTATTATTGTTTTTTCATCAGACTGGTACAGAAGCCTCTGTCAGAAATCTTTTCTGTAGTTCCAATACTGATGACCAATTCTGCAAGGAAAATCTTATTTAAGACAAAATAAAGTATAATATCATGAGCAGAACACAAGCAAGCTGCTAGAAACATAAGCTATATTGATTTTTGGCACTCTTTCAGTTTAGAGTAAGCCAATTTCCATGGAAATATGTGGGCTGAAAAGCCATCTTGCTAATTCTATGATTAGTAGAAACTAATAGGAAAGATTTTAAGAAGTTTCTTCAAGGCTCCATCCTTGGTTTAATTATGAAGATGTGTCTGAGTTCATTTGTTTCAGGAAAACATTCCAAAAAATTATTGATGTTTACAATTAGAGCATGACCAGGCTTTGTTGAAATTGTGGGGTTCTAAAAGAAAAAATTTGAAGCAAAATCTGTGGACTGAAAATTATGTTTAATTATGATAGACAAAAATTCCTGCAATTGATCTCAGAGTGTAACCAAACAAAAGCCAGCTAATAAAGAAAACATCACTTATAGCAAATACCCTTTAAAGAAGTATATGCCAGTCTCCCTTGTTGTGTTCCCTCGCTGCTCCAAAGAGTATGACTGAGTCACACTGTTCACTCTAATGTTCACTGGTTTGTGGCTTTGATGTATTTAGCCTTTACTTTATTTAAATATGTTCTTTCCGTGGATCTCTGTATCTGCCTCCATCTGTCACTGGACAAAAGCTCTATGATGACAGCTAGGTTATTTCCTAGGCTGGTCATCAGAGTAGACCGGTCCAGGCACCCTCTGAACCACTGTCAGCAGAGCAAGGTGGGGTCAACCTTGTGGATTCCTGAGAGCCTCCGCAGCACCCTGCCTCTTCCTATTCCCATGATGTCCTCATCTATCATGGTATCTTCCTCCCTACCCTCCCACTCTGTCCCTGTTCCAGCTTGACCCTCCCATTTCCCTATGTGAGCTCCAGGAATCCAATTGATGAGAGAGAGGAGAGATACTGAAGGCAAGGGACATTGAGATCATGATGGGAGGATGTGCAGAGATGACCGGCTACACTAGTGGAAGCCCATGAACTGTGGACTGGTGGCTGTGGAGCCCCCATGGGACTAGACTAGGCCCTCTGGATACAGAAGACGGTTGTTTGGCTCAAACTGTTAAGGGGCACCAAGGCAGGGGGATCGGGATCTGTCCTTGGTCTATGGGCAGGCTTCTGGAATCTGGTGCCTGTGGTGTGACATCTTGCTCAGTCTTGGTGCAGTGGGAAGGGGCGTAGACCTGCCTATGCTCAGTGAGCTGGACTCTGCTGACTCCCCATGGGAGACCTCGATTTGGAGGATGTGGGATTGCAGAGTGGCTTGGGAAAGAGGGCTGAGACATGGGAGGAGGGAGGAGGAGGGTTTGTGGATAGTATGTGGAGTGAGTAGAAAATTTCTTAATAAAGAAAAATGAAAAAAATAAAATGAATGTAGTTACACAAAGGCAAAAAAAATGTTCTTTCAGGATATGGATAAGTCTCTCCTGCTCTGCACCACAATAAACTTCAAGAGCCAGAGGTGATGGGTAAGTTCAAGGAAACAGCGCATATGAACTCCCAGTGATTGTGACAGCCTGCAAAGACTTGCAAAGACAAGATCCCAGAAGGGAGGCGACAGCAGGAGGTGCTTATGTAGTGCCACCACTACCTGAGGAGTTGTTAGCATTTAGTGGCTGCTGGGAGGGTCTTTCTGCTGTTTGTTTGGTTGTTTTTAATAATGTGACCCTTGGTTGGCTGACTACACACCAGAGCAGGCTCCAATCCCAAGACTAGCTGGGAAACAAAAACTGGACTCAATGGAGAAAGAAAAAGACAAAAACATTAGGAGTGAACTCAAAATTGGGTGGTAAGGGGAAAGGGTGAGGAAGTGAATACAATAAAAACATATCATATGAAATGCTCAAAGAACTGATTATTAAAAATAATTCTATTTCAAAGAGATCACAGACTATAATATAAGCCTGAAATTCAAAAAGTGTTAGAAAGAAAATTAGGCAAAAAGGGAATTAGGCACAACAAAGGAATAGGAAAAGACTTCCAAATATGACTCTTGTAGCTTAGGAAGTAATGCCAACAATCAACAAACAGGACTTCATGAAATTATAAGTCTTTTTGTGCAGAAAACAAAAGAATTAATGAAGCAAAAAGACATCTCTCAAAGTGGGAGAAAAGTCTCTGCTAGTTATACCTATGATAGAGGATATGTATTTGGAATATATGAATCATTCAATAAATTAAACAAGAAATCAAGCAGCCAAAACAATAGATGGACTAATGAAATGAACAGATAAGACATTTTTCTAGATAAGTTCTAGAAAAATGAAATACAAATGGCCAATGTTCAACCTCATATGGCAACAGAGACATGCAAATCAAAACTAAATTGAAATTTGGACTCACCCCATTCAGAATGAGAGGCATTAAGAAATCAGATAACAAATTGTAGTGAGGACTTAAGACAATAGAGAAATCTTACATACTGTGGTGGCAATGTATACTTGTCCAGCTACTTTGGATGTCAGCAGGGATGTTCCTCAATAAAAGTAAATCAGATCTTCTCCTGGGATCCAATAATTCCACTCTTGGGAATTTATTTGGTCTCTGACTCCTATGACGCAGTGGTACTTGCATGTCAAATCATATTCACTACAGCATTGTTCTTAATAGCTCAATTATAGAGTCTAATAACAAAGAGATTAATAAATAAAACATGATTTGATTTCACACACACACCAGAATTTTTTCAGAAAAACATGAAGTTGTTTCATTTCCAGTAAAATAGATGCAATTGGAGATAATCATACTAAGTGAACGAAGCCACCCTCAGAAAGACCGTTTGTAATTCCTAGATGTTACATATACACATAAAATCATATATATATATATTTTTTTAAAAAAATATTTACTTATGCTACTGTATATTATGTTACATTATTTAAATATATATTTATATTTCCTGTAATATGTGTATATTGTAGGAAAGTAGAAGGGAAAATATTGAGAACAAGGTGGGGGAACTGGGTGAGAGAAGAGAAAGTAGGGTATGTGCGGGGAAATAAGATCAATCTGTGATATATATATATATATATGCATGAAAAATTTTAAAAATAAAATAAAACAATGAAAAAAGCAGATATATTTAACCAAGCAAGAGGAATTCACTATAATTTCGTGGACTGAGGTCCAGGATTCTGATAGAAGCAGCTCATAATGCTATGAGACAACGCTACCTCTTAACTACTAGCCATATCCAAAGGGCAAGGCTATTCATCGGCTCAGAGTACCCACTGGCAGCGATTGTAGCCTCCATTCCATAATTAATATGAACAACAACAAATGAGCCCCTTGTTTATAGTAATATTTTTATGCAATTTATTTTCATAATCTAAGAAAGTGTTTAGTGTGCCTTAATGATTTGGCCACCCCAGTCTTTATTACAACATAGGATATAATTATCCTCTTTTAACTTAATTTATAGACCTCATTAACACCCTTGCCTTTCCACAGTGATTAAAAATCTCCTATGAATCGAGAGCTCCTTGTATTGTAGGAGAGTTATTGTGGTTTGTTCTTCACCTTGGCAGTTCAGTGCATGGACTGATTTATTATTGGGGATCCCCACTGAGGTGAGCAGAATGTTGGGAAAAGGAAGGGCTGCCAGGAGGTGTGTTCACTCTCTCAGATTGAGGGTCACAGTTTAATAAGGAGCCTGCTGCTTGCTGTACAATAGCGAGGAGTCGTCTCAGGAGGCAAAACCTCTAGTAATGACTAGCTTAGAGATGCCGTTTCTGCCAAGGGGAAAGTAATTGTATCCTTTATTGGAAATGAAAAGCTAGGACAAGTCTTAAATGTTCCAGCTGGTGCTCATTTTCCTTGCTCCCAGGTGCCAACTTCCACCAAACTCTGAATAGCCATCCAGTCACAGGGAAGCTGAGTGGCTCATCCATTCTTGTCCTGACAAAAGGTCACATGCTCACCTTCCCCCAGCAGTGGTGCTCCTTGGCTAGCCGAATTCTCAGCTAGTGGATCAAAAGTCCTGATATCCTAATTACCCTTAAGATTCGAAAGGAAGAACTGGGGCTTGCAGAGTGCATCTTATCGTTAACCCTAGCTGTTCACAGCTCTCATGTTCTGTATGCTATTATATTTCACTCTATAACGTTTCCACCGTAGGTTCACAATATACTTTGATGTAATGGCGAGAGAGGAGTATTTTTCAGAATTTAAACCAGGAGTTAACTTCTGCCCTAACTAGATTTTTTTTTTCCAGAGACCCATGACATGTCAGAGTTGTCATTCATTGAAGATACATATCTGTGCCACCAAGAAAATACAGCATCATTGCTGAGTTCTTAGGGGAAAAAATCCAGATAGCTTTGGAAAAATGATCTATCCAAAGACTTAGAACAAGGACACCCCAAGATATTTTTATGAATGCAGTCTAATCTGACTTAGCCCACTGTGGGGGGGGGGGGCAAGGGGAGGGATGGGGACGTGGGTTGAACTGATTAAACTGCAACTGACTTTGTAGATGAAGAGACATTAATTTTAAAATTTTAATGGATTTTTATTAGTTATCAGATGCCTGAAGTTCAGGGGGGAGGGGGTGTCAAAAAGATTCCTTTCATGTTTCATTTCTGTAAGAAAGAAAAACAGTCTTGGTTTATTCTTCCCAAGGAATTAATGGAGTGTGATAATTGGGATGGGATCCTGCACCTCCCAGAACCAGAGCTTTGATCCTGACACTCTACAAGATTTTGCACTTTGTTTCCAAAGCTTTTTACAAATCATAATAAAAGAGAAATAAGCTCAAAGCACTGAAAGCCTTTCATACACCCACTTTCCCAATAAATTTCAAACACATCTTTCATTCTGATCACAGAAATGCAAAATTTCAGACAAGCGATCTGCAGCATGACTAAGTCCAAACTGAGTATAATCCTTTTACCCAAGCGGAAAGGATAACACAAGAATCAAACTGCACTGAAATACAATAGGACCCACTCGGCCTTAGCTTTTAGTGTGTGCTTCCATTACTAGTTTTTTGTTCTGCCTTGTTTTTGCATGCTATTTTAAAATTATTAACAGACTTAGAGAAAAAAAAAAAAGAATGTTTACACACTGAAGGCATTTTAGGGAACTTGTTTCTCCTTAAACGCATCTTTAAAGGAAGGTTTTGGAAAAGTGACAGAGTTCCAAGCTAAAATACTTGAGCTTTTATTTCCTTAAGCTGAATCCCATACCTAAGAAGCACAGGAATGGCAATCTGTGGCCTGCTTGCTCTTCCCTTTGCTGGATAATGGTTGCTAGGCAGCCTCCTGTTCTCAGAGAAAAGAAAGAAATTCTTTATGTAGAGAGTTTTCAAGAGTACCTTATCCTATATATTTCTATCATCTTCATATTATGGAATGGGGATCTCTGAGCATCAGTAACTTCACGAGCATATTTCAGCCCATTGCTACTTGAGACAAAATGTGAAAACAAGTAGACATTATGAAAGCAGATGCGTGACACCCAGAGAAGTCAGCCTGATATCATCAAAGAGGCTTAGGTTGCATCATTAAGATTTTAATTGAATTCTATTCTATCAAACAAATTCATGCATAATAGTTTAAAACCTTAAGTAATAAAATATAAGGATTAAATAGAATGAATCTGTGTTGCTCCTGCAGCCTTCCTTTAGAGATGCAAGCACTTTTATGTCGCTAGGTAGCCTTCAAAATTCTGACTTATATGAATATAAGTCTACCATTGCATTCACTAATTTGAAAGTTATCAATTGACTTCAGGTGGTAACATGGATATTTAGGTTTCTTTCTTTGAAACTGTTACTCTTACCTTCTTCATTAACCTATTAAAATCCATTACAGTCTAGGGCTAAAATAGCATTTGGGAATTACACTGTTAATGCTATTGCCAGGTCATAATGAGATTACATATACCTTTTTTCATTTGTTTTAAAATTAAAGATTACTGTGAATTTTTGTTTCTGTTTTTGCTTAGATACCTTCATATATACCATTCTTCTTCCTCCATCTTCTATTCCATTCAGTACCATTTTCCAAAATAGTTTCAAAGACCTTCATTCCATATTTTTCTTCACAAGCCTTTCTAGTAGGCTTCTTCTCTTGCATTGCATAGTTCATGCCCAGCTGCTTGCATTTGAATTCCCTTGACTGTCATCCCATGTGGGGAACCTCACTTCTTTTATGCCAAATCTTCTTCCTTGTCTTATTCCATCCACATCAGTGGGACAGACTCTTCTGTGTCCTTCTATAGTTTCATCCAGTTAGAAAGATGACTCCAGGACTGGGGTTGTGATGCTACACTGAGCCTTCCTCTTGGTGCTTGTAGACTTGCCATCCTCTATGTCTGGTGCAAAGCTGCCTTCTCTTCCTTTCTTGCCATTCTCCTGGGACTCTTGTCTTATTACCCCAATTGATTCTCCCTCTTTCTAGATGGTACAGCTTCCTTCATTGAAGGGGAGGAGAGGGAAACCTTCCCTCTGCCCTTCAGTAAAGTCCATGAAATAAAGTGACAGCAGACAGATGAGCAGAACATGTATACATATTGATGACTTAAGAATGGATGTCATAGAAAAGAATGGTGAGTAATCCAGACAGTCTTGAAAGATCTAACAATTTATACTTCTTTGTCACAAGGGAGAACAGGAAATGATACACTTCCTTTGGGGAAGAGCAAATAGAAATGGCTTTGGGGAGAGATGAAACAGGCTCTCAGAGGAACAGGTGACAGACAGAGGCAAAGCCTGTATCTTGTGTCTGCATAATTGGTTAGATTCCCAGGGAATGCACTTATAATAATACTATGTTCTTTTTGGAGGACTTTGGTTTGGGCAAAGTAGAGAAGTTCAGAGAAAGGTACTTCTTATGTGAACCATTTGCCATGTTCTTTGTTAACAGAAACAGCCTAACAAAGTGGGATAGTACTAAGCTAGCACCTGCTGTTAACACATGGTCTCCTTTGAGGGGAAGTCATCTTAAGGAACTTTCTCCAAAAGATATCAGTAGAGGTAATCTTTAGAGAATGTATGTATCTGAAAGTGCTCTTGTGAAATGCTCATGTGCCTGTGATTCACTGGGAACAATGGTGAAATTGCTCTTATCTTGTATTAATTTCTCCACTGACTTCACAAGGTTATTCTTAAAAGTTCTGATATATTCTGAATCTGAATGGCCTTTCTTTCCTTTCTTCCTTTCTTTCCTCCTTTACTTTCCCTTCCTTCATTCATTATTTCCTTCCTTCCTTCCTTTCTTTTTCTTCCTTCTACCCACCTCTTTCTCTCAAAACACTTTAGGTCCTTACTGTTATTGTAACTATCTTGGCAGTAATGAAGATGTTATACAGAGTCAAGCATGCCTCTCTCTTTGGCTGTCAGACTATTCAAACAATGGTCCTCAATGAATTGAAATTTCTCCAGAAGTTTCTTTTTGAGAGAAGAAAAATCTGAAACCTGGTGACAGCCCATAGGAGGAACTTGTATCTCTTCAAGAAAGAGATTCCACACAGTTTTGACAACTTATCAGAACACCTGGAAGTAAAACCTGGATGTGAGGTGATATACCCAGTCTATGCTTTGGCCAAGACTGCTTAGTTATCCCTATCTCTTGCTTTCTGTCTTATCCTGACCATCACCTAAGGCTATTAGGACTGTCAGAGCCCAGGTTGTGATGTTAACAATCCCCCAGTATTTTCAAATGCTAATGTCAATCTTAAAATAGCAATAATTTCATGAATTTTGCTATTACTTGTTACCCTCAAAACTACAATGTTAGTATTCTACTGATAGAGTCTAAGGGCTTTCTTCTATAAGGCTCTAAATAGGAGTGTCACAAGCTAAATGGAGATTCATTTAGTCTTGTACAACAGTCTCTGCATCTCCCCAGTGGCTTCATAAATCTTATGCACCCTTCTCTTTCCTTGTCTTACTGTTTGTACACAAAACCATATTCTTCCTTTATTTCCTTATTGCTCACATGCAAAACCAGGATTTGATGAAATGCTTTCCCCCACATCTTTCACCATTTTAGTGCCCTTTATTTTAATAGAAATCACATGTCATTGAACAAGTGCCAAAAATAATCTGGGCTCCACTGTTTGGTGACAATGGAAAGACATAGCTGGTCTCACACATTACAGTAGTGTGAACAGAAGCTCAGAGAAACAATGCATATGAAAGTTCACTTGGCCAATGAATGGCAAGAATAAACTTCATGTCTTTCAAAGTCTGTTCTTTTCCTACCTTCTTTTTTTGTATTGTCTTGCAAATTGCCAGTTATTGTGAGGTTATGTTCAAGAAGTAAAATGGAAAAAGATGACTTATATTTCAAATTTGTTAGACTCACTTTTCATTGCTGTGACAAAGTACAAAAAAGCACTCAAGAGCAAAGAATTCTTTTCCCACCTAGATTCAGATATTTCAGCCCATTGAACTTGAGTTTATTGATTCTGGGCCTGGGGAGTGGCAGAAGAGCACAATGGAGGCTCTGGACACAGGGCATGGCAGAGGAAAACTACTCACTTCCTTATAGCAAGGGGCAGGAACAAAGGAAGAGCCATGGTGCAAGATAAACCCTTGAAAGCCATGCCTCCAATGATAAATTTCCTCCTGGTGAACCTTCTGCTTGATGCTCCATTCAGTCTGGTCTCTTCAATCAGTTTACAAAGTTAGTATCCTAGTGACTGGAGTAGTGTTAATCCCTCTCAATAGCTCCATCACCTGGAAATGGAATTTTCAACACAAGTCTTCTTGGGGAGAAAATTTCATATCCAAACCATAAAATAGTGCTCTAAACAGTACGTAAATTAAACGTTTATGTCTAAATCCAGTGATACAATTTAGGATCAGAATCAAATGTGTTGCAAAAGTTCTCTTATGCCAGTAGAATGAGGTTTAATGTTAACAACTGGATTGAATTGAAATAGTTTACTTAATCTAGTTTCTCATAGACTTCTTGGAGTGGCACTTTGCTGTCATAGCAAACATCTACTAGAGAAATAGCTAAAAGTAAAGATAGCTATTGCTATGCACAGAGCTTTTCAGTAGCAAAGAAATGGTGTGCCTGTCACCACGTCTGTCATTTATTGTTGCTGACAAGAAATAGAAAAGTAAAACTTTGCACTTGTTAGTAGATGAGGATGTTTCTATCTGTCTGGGAGTCCAGCATAGAGAGGGATGCTGAGCTTATGAAATGTTCATACCAAAGACACTTGCTTGTCGATCATCTTCTCAATCTCCTCTAAAATGAGATCAAGAAGTTACATCACTGCAAAAAACAGAGTGAAGAATAATCATATCGATGAAGTTCATACTGTGAGTAAGGATTTGGGTTCAGTGTTAAATTTGAAGGAATGCACAAGAATAAGAAGAGATCACCCCTTCTTCAGAATCCTATATATGGGGACAAAGGAAAAAAAAGTTATACACATTTAATGTTAATAAATGGCCTGTCTATAAAGCATGAATGAAGTGGCAGCATTCCATTACATCTATAATCGTATAAATGGAAAAGGAGTCTTTGTGGTACTTTAATTTTGAATGCACTTACAAGAATTTTAAAATGTAAAATCTCTTCTTTGATCAAAGTTTTGACCTAAACGACCCAATTTTCTCACTAGTAAAGTATTAAATGAAGTTTGCTGAAAGTCATGCCACCACTCTAAGTATTTATAGAATAGAGTTGGGTTCTGTTTTCAGTTATGCTACTGTATAATTTTTGTACATTGCTGTAATGTTAACTGGGTGTTTCTCATTCATCCAAATAGAATTTATCTGAGAATAGTTTAGTTGCACTTGGTCCTGTTGGGACAAAAATAGCAGTGACTAAGTCAGAAAGTAAGACATTCTCTTCATTTCTTTCTCATTAAAATGGGTAATGCATCTGTGTAAGGCATTACCAATCTTAATAGCAATGTAGACTCATCTGAAACCATTAAGATTTTTTTCTTTGTAATCTGTTGCTTGGCTAGATTGAGTCTTGAATGAAGATCAGAATGTGTATTCGCTTAAAATATTTTAAATATTATTTATTGTGTGTATGATGTGTATAAATGTGTGTGTTGGGGTATGCATGTGTTACGGAAAGCATAGATGTCAGAGGAGAATTTTCAGGAGTCAGTTCAGTCATGCTTTTACACGGGTTCTGTAGAAATCTCACTGTCCCACAGAAGATGCACTCCTTATAGTCACAACCTAGTTTTAGTCATTTTCTTTTTCTTTTTTCTTTTTTCTAATTTAGGAAGCATCCTTTCTGTTCCAACATAATTTTTTATGGATTCTTCAGGTATTTCACATCATATACAACTATCACATATGTTTTCAAGTCCTTCCCTGTTACCCCCCAACCTTTGTGACACACCCCCATAAAAATAGTCCAGTTTGTGTTATCTATATACACACTGGAGCATGGTTAATGCTCAATGGCCTGTCCTTTAAATAGAAATGAGTCCCGTCCCCACCCCCACCCCCACACCCCTGCTGGAAGACATCTATTGTGGAGAGTAGCACTTCAGTATCCTATCACAGTTTTTAAGAATTTTCTTCAATGGTTTCCTGTTTAGGCTGTTACTATTTGGTGGGGAGGATTGGGGTGGAGGTATGGGTTGTGACAAAAGTCTTCCAAGTCCCTCTGTCTCAACTATGCAACTTCAGTCTTTGAAATCACTGTCAAAGTAACTTTTTTGCTCTTTATCATCCACAGTGCCATGGATTATAAGCTTCAACATGGTTTTTGGTGTCAGCACAGTCCACTAACATGACTCTTGGTTATAGTAGAGCCACAGAACAAGACAAGGCCCTCCAGTGCAGCTGGGATCGCAGAAATCCATATGACTTCATGCTGCAGCATAGATCATGGCCATCTGCCTAGCCTTTGATGGCAATACTAGCCACAGACAAGAACACATAGACTAGGCAGCAGTAAGACCATGGACCCAGACAGGGTTCTTGGCAGCATCATTGGTCCAGACATCACCATGACCATCAGAGACAACACAGCCCTCAAACATCAACATGACTTCAGGCTACACAAGACCACAGACATCTATGTGCCATTCAGTGGTAACACAGTTCACAGACATCAACACATACCCAGCTGCAGTAAGACCATGGACCCACACTAGGACCTCAGCAGTAACATAGGCCTGGATATCACCATGGCCCCAGTGGCAGTACAAGCCACCAACATGGATGTGGCCTCCGGCACCAGCATTGTTCATGAACATGAATGTGGTTTCAGGCTGCAGGAGAGACCATGAACATCCACATGGTCTTCAGGGGTAACACAGGCCATGGATATTAATTCAGACCCCAGCTATAGCAAGACTTCTGACCCAGGTGTGTCCCTCAGCAGCAGCCCAGACCCAAATACTACCAGGTCTCAGGTAGCAGTGCAGGCCACTTATATCAGTCTGGTGGGGGAGGCAGACTGGCCCACAGACATAGATTCAGGTCATGAACATCCATAGGTTGTCAGGTAATGAAACAGTCCTCAGAAATCAACCCAGACTCCAGCCACATCAGGGCCACACAGTCTAGTGAAAGTGACTTTTTAGGAGCTGCACCACAAGCAATTTCTGGGAAATTGTTAAAAGTATAGGTTTTTCCAGTCTGATGAATAGGATATATGTGCCAATAAAACTGCCTGAAGAGATTTGTGCACCACTTAACATTTACAAATCACTAAGCTAGACAGTGGGCCCTGGCAGGTGCCACTGCAAGGAGGGAACAGGTGATGAAGAGATGGGAGTGATGGAAGAGTAGAGCAGTGAGTGTGCTTTGGAGAGGGGTGGTGACATGACATCAGTGACGGGTGTGAGAGAGAGCAGAGGTTGATGGTGTATCATGTTGTTGCCCATTGGGGTCCATGGGATGGTTTGTAGCAGCCTGGATCTTAGGAAGATGCAGACTCAAGCTCAAAACAAGCTGCCCCAGCAGGAGGATCACCCTAGCTCTGGGCAATGATGGATGCCCAAAATGAGGAACAGTCCACTTTCTAGAATGGACCTCTTAGAATTACCACGGTGTCCCATGATGCCAACTGAGGTTCATGTGTGGGTCAGTGGCCCTGATGTGACTGGGGTCCAGGTTGATGAATCAATCTCCTTGCTTTTTACAGGCCTTTTAAATTTATTCATCTCATCCTAGTTTAGCCTTGGTGGATCAGAAACATAGAAAAAGACCCATTTATTTTAGTTTTTCCAACTTTGTAGAATAGAAGTTTGTAAAATGTGTCCTTATGCATTTACAAGTTACTTTGGTATTATAGTGTGTTGGCTCTTTTCATCATTATTTTCTTAATTTGAGCCTTTTTTTT
>CABHPQ010160378.1:0-48894 GCA_902168405.1 Peromyscus aztecus | reverse complement strand
CTGCCTGCCTGCCTGCCCACCCGCCTGCCCACCTTCCTTCCTTCCCACTCCTGCCCACCTTCCTTCTCCCTCGCTCCCTTCCCCTCCCTCCCTTCCCCTCCCTCCCTCGCTCCTTCCTTCCTTCTAAGCAGAGGTGACTTCAGCAGTATTGTCAGGAGTGCCTGTAAATCAACTGTCAGCATCAGGGAAAAAAAAAAAAAAAAGGATTCCAAAGTAACTTGGACCTATGAATATGTGTTGCTCTCATTGGTTGATAAATAAAGCTGTTTGGCCAATGATGAGGCAGAATAAGGTTAGGTGGTACAGTCAAACTGAAGACAGAGATGAAGAAGGGTGGAGTCAGGAGAGATGCCAGCCCAACACCCAAGGAGCAACAAGATGCCAGCAGACTGGTAATGCCATGGCCACGTGGCAACATATAGATTAATAGAAATGGGTTAATTTAAAATGAAAGAGCTAGCTAGCAAGAAGCCTGAGCCATAGGCCATACAGTTTATAATAAATATAAGCCTTAGTGTGATTATTTTGTAAGCAGCTGTGAGAGCTTGGGTGGGAGAGATTCGTCTGGACCATGGGGCTAGGTAGGACTGAGAAACGTCCCCCTACACTGGAAAGCACAGCTTGTGAAGCTGGCACATATCTGAAAAGGTTTGAACTTAATTCACATTTTTAATTATAGCAATTGCTCCACATTAAAGGCGAAACACCCTATTATCTTCTTGTAACATGATAAAACCATTTGTGTTTTCTGTTCCAAACTGAATCAAAAGCAAGGCTTGGAAAGAAATTATGAGGAAAGAATAAGAAGAAGGAAAAAGAAGAGGAGGAGGAAGAAGGCGAAGGAGGAAGAGGAAGGAGGAAGGAGAAGGAAGAAGAGGAGGAGGAGGAGCAGGAGGAGGAGGAAGGTTATTCCACTTGAACAAACAAAGCTGAGTATCAGTCCACAGAAGTCCTTGAACTCTACATGAACTGAAGAAAACAACGCTCCTGAATGTCAGTTTCCATGCTTTCCATCACCTGCTCTAGACTGTCAGCGGCATCAGGAGCCAAAAGGTTCTTCCTATGTGCACTGAACCCAATTAGTCACGACTTCTGTGTCTGTCATGTCCCGTGCCACACTTGGCTTACTGGTGATCAACCACAGACACAGGGAAGACACCTGTGTGCCACAGTGCTATTCTTACATAACCGAGTCAATCTGAACCACAGCACTCCACTCTGTATGACAGAGTAATGCTAGGCACGGCCTAGGCTCCAGGAGCAGAGATCTGAGTGGCGGCTGCCACTCCCGGGGTGTGTGCCAGCTCTTCGGTTTGTCAAGGCATCCATTAACCCATTGTAAAATGGACACATTAATAGCGATGCCATGAGGTTTAGCCTGGAGGGCAGACAGAAGAGGGTTTGTACAGTGCTGTTTGGGCTCAGAAAGTGAAGCCCCGATGTTCTGGAATATTATTTTAACTATGTAAAGATGTATTATATTTGTTTATGCTACAGAATATTTAATTGTGTAGAGGTGTGTTACATTTGTTTATGTTGCATTTGTTTAACAATATAAGGATGTGTTACATTTTTTTCACCTTGCCTGACTAAGGTACCTGATTGGTCTAATGAAAAGCTGAATTGCCAATAGCTAGGCAGGAGAGGGATAGGCAGGGTTGGCAGACAGAGAGATAAGTAGAAGAGAAGAGAACAAGAGGAGAGGAGATGAGAACAAGGGAGAAAGAGGGGGTCACACCACCCAGGGCCAGAAACCAGGCAGCTGCCAGCCAGACACTAGAGGAAGCAAGAAAGTAAGATATACATACATACATACAGAAAGGTAAAAAGCCCAGAGGCAAAACACAGATGGAGAGAAACAGGTTAAGCTAAAAGAGCTAGCAAGAAAGGAGCCTAAGCTAAGGCCGAGCACTCATAACTAATAAGAAGTTTCTGTGTCACGATTTGGGAGCTGGTTGGTAGACCAAAAGAAAAATCCTGGTACACGCTGAAGTGTGGCAGTTGGATATACTGAGGCCTTCAGACTGAGAACCAAGGTGTTTTGGACCTTCTCCCAATACTGTTTCTTATCCCTTCTTATGGCACGAAATGCTGAGAGGGTTTTTTTCTGAAACTCTCCTATCTACTTAGAGCATGGATCAATAAAAAAGAAACACAGTTGCCTTTTACTGTTTCCCTGACAATTCATCTATGGATGAACAAGTTCACAGCTCAGAAGAAATTCAAAGTCCAACGTCACACCAGTATGCGGACAGCTGTCCCTGGCCCATTCATCCTCTCTATTTATTTACTCTCCCTATAAAGATACCCGTATGGCCCTCCCCATATGACTTAAATTGTTTAATATATGGGGTGTGGGAGAATTCTTTTCATCTTTACAATGCACAGAAGTCATTGGAAATGGAAGTCAGTCATTCATATTCAGCATGGGTCTATGGGATACTCGTATGTCACTGTGGACAAAGGAATTAAAAGTACACAGAAACGAAATCATCTTTTGGTGGAATTTAAAAATAATACTAAACATTTAAATCGTGCTTGCCAGGAGTTGTTGTTACTGCTGCTAAGCCATTGGGTCTCCTAAGAAGCAGCTCTGAATTGGAGTCTCTATGCCATTATTTGGGGGTTGATGGTTCAATGAAGTCTGAGGAGAAAGACTCGTCCCGCTGTTCAACACAGGCAGGTGATGAAGGTACTAGGCATGGCTAGGGGTCACCTGCCTGAAGCTACAAGACCGGAAGGGACAGGACAGAGGGTTCTGTCCGTCTCTCACCTGAGGCGCCATTCTTTGAGCTCTTGGTAAGACCCTCTACCATCTTCCCTGACCAACTTCACTCCCCTCTTGACCCCTAAGAGTTTCTCTGTCACATAGGCAGCCATGTCACACTAGCCAAGAGCAAATTCATTCACCAAGACAAAAGGAAAATGAAGTTGTTCTTTATTACATTTTCTAATATTTTATTTCTTTTAGGTATGTAATGTGCATACCATACAGGGTTCTGATGTAACAGGGATATATGGTAGCAATCAGTTCTTCTTCCTGTACAGTCTACTGCTTTTCTAAAATAGATATACAATCCATAGTATGGAAATACCCCATTTTGCAACCTTAATTTGTTTTTGCTGAGCAACATCATGAAGATAAGTCTGTATTAACCTCACTTGGCTTTCTTAATGGTGGAAAAGTGTTGGTTCTAAGTCCTTTATTCTTTCCACTTCTTTTGGTGAACCATTTTGCAGTATTTTCTCTTACATATTTTACTCTTGGCATTAAGAATACATTGCTATATGTCACATGCTATCATCTAAAGAGACAGAGATGATAATCGTCATCTATAATTTTATGCAAAACAGTAATCTTTTTTGTTTGGGTTTTGGCTAAAGACCCAATTCCTGAAGCTTAGCAAACTATAGCTGTCTCCTTTGAATTCCCTGTGAAAACACATCACCATAACAGAACTTTGTTTTATGGATCTTTAGGAATTTGGTTTTACATTAGCCCCACCCTTGCTTTTGGCAGTACGCAGACTCCACTGATGTTACAATGCATTTCAAGCTAAGCTCACAACACTTACCTCCTAAGTTCATACCAGCTTGAAGACATTTCTGGAGTCTGCAGGCAGGACAGTTCTTCCGCCGAATCTTATCAATGATGCAATCGTTCCTTCCAGCACATAAATAGTTGTGTTGCCCTGATTTAATAATAAAAAAAAATGTTAAAATAGCAACTACAAGACTAGAATAAAATACTAACAAGTATTATCAGAATTGGGTTCTTGCTCCTTTCCTATGTGGACATTTCTTCTTCAACATAGTAGAGGCAGGCCGGGTTTATGGATAATAGAGGCAAGAGGCTGGCAACTTAACACTGCTAAGACTTTACTTCCCTGTGGTGCCACTCCTGGGCTGGTGGTCCTGGGTTCTATAAGAAAGGGGCCTGAGCAATCCTAACTAAGACACCTGGTTACCACTGACGCATACGATTTCACTACAAAGACTTTCAAATTCACATGAGGTCTTGGGCATGGTAAGTTACATGCCTCCAAGTAAAGGTGTTGGCAGTTGGACATCCAGGTATGGAGTGAGGAAGAGGGCTGGGCTTGCCATGCTGTCAGCTTGGTCTGTTATGTAAGTCATGAAACAGGGTGAGAACATATGGTGGGTGAGCACAGACTACAGAGAAGTCTGAGGGTGGCTCACGAACATAAGCGAATACAAGAGGGTCTCACTAATACTAAACCCAGTGAACAGGTTAGGTTAAACTCCTTTCTTCAGCCCTCTTCATTGATAACCCCTAATTATAATAAGTATCCAACAAAACAACATGTATCACTTAATACAATAAATCACTTAAAATAATACTGGAGCCTTAGGACATGCCTCCTGCAAATGCCAGGCAATTGTTCCTCCGGCTGTTCTCCAGAAGGAGGAACTCCAGCTCGAATTGGTAAAGTGATGAAACGCAGCATCAGAAACACAATTCAAAAGGGCCAGGCCAGTGGTGCTGGTCTTCCTGAGGCCGGACGGCTTTCTAAAGAGCTGTTGGCAATATAATTTGCTGGTGGTCTAACAGCATGTGGAAAGCGCTCTTTGGAAATGGTAAACAATGGAATGTTCTTTGAGTAAAGCACACTTACTTTACTCGGCAGAATTTCCACTGGCGATTGGCATTATGTGCCTTTTACATCATATGAGAGTGAATGCCCAACCACAGGTTTCATCTGTAACTCACAATGAATTGAGTCAACTTTAAAGTCTAAAGAAATAATGAACTGTAATTTTAATTTATTTCCATTCACCAAGGATTTATGGCCACAAGACATTTGCATAAGGCATTGGTCTCATGGGGTGTAAATTTCTTTTCATTTCTATAGACTGGTGATAAATGCAAACAGGTCTCATTGGTATATAGGAATGAGCTAGAAATGGTCTCCATCTTCCATGCCCATGGAAGATTGTCTCTGGTTGTTCTTTTTAGAATGAGTGGCTTTCAAAGGCCAGGATGAATTTATGATCAGCATCCTTTAAAGACACAGGGCCCTATAACGACTGCAGAATGGTTTCCTTCCTGGGCTGTGTTCCATCTGTCACATAGGACAGGAGAACTGCAGGAGACTTCTGCAGACATCTTATAATAGATGCCAGACAATTCTGTTACACACCTTTCAGTTGTACAAACATTAAAGATCTGTAAAATTCAATTACAATTTTAAAAAATGTCTATGGGTTTTGCCTGACTATCTATTGCTGCTCCTCTCTGTCTGGGCTCCATTCCTATCCATGGTACATGGAGAGGCCAGAAGAAGGTACTGGATCTTTTGTAACTGGAATTACAGTTGTTTGTGGACCATCATGTGGATGTTAGGAATCAAACCTGGGTCCTCTGGAGGATCAGCCAGTGCTCTTAACCACCGAACCATCTCTCTAGCCACAGCATTAAAAATCTGAATTGCACTTATATAAATGTGTGATTTGTGTCTCATTGCATCAACAAAAACAAACTGAATAAAAAATGAGAATGGAGCTGGGTGCCTTCAATCCTGTTCATTTCCCTTTTAAAGCCTGTGCTCTTGTGCTAAGGTAGCTAGTCCAGAAGAAGTCACATTGTAGGCTATGTGGAATAATTTTGACAGAAATACTAACACCACAGACAATCAGAATCCTGACTAGACAGTGGTGGCCAGGAATGACAGCCAAGGGACTCAGCAGTCACTTAGCAGTTCCTGTGATGCTACTGCCGATTCCTGCTTACAGACTGTCAGGTTCAGATCCATGCTTCAGAAAGATAAATCTGAAGGTTATGTGACAGATTAGTAGACAGGAAGTAGGGGCCACTCTTACCGGTCTCCATGAAAGTTCAGAGATGCCCATATGAAAATAAGTAGCTGTATACTAGTCAGCATTTAGAGAACCAGAGGAGTAATTTGGGTTAAAAAGAAAGCTAAGTGGCTAAGGAAAATAAACTTGATTTTGTATTGAGTTACGCATCAGTCGTGAGGCAGTTCTTTGTCTGAGCAATGACAGAACAGTCTCCAGCAGGTAAGTCTCCTGCACACACTTATAAACTTTTCAGCAAAGGGTTGGGGTAAAAATGTAAAATTGCCTAGGAGTGAGCAAATGCAGGGAGACACTGGAGGCAAAGTGACCACTGAAGAGAGTCCCTCTGGCAAGGTCTTGTGGTTGACTACCCCCCACCCCGCCCCCACCCAGCCTGTGATCCCTGTCGTACAAGATGGCTAGAAACAAACCAAGCAAAAAAACCCTTAATCTTACAAGAGCAAAAAGACAGGTTTCGGGACTGTCGTAAAAGACGGAGATTGAAGGAGAAAGTACTGGGAAGTAGGGTATGTGAGTGCTGTGTAAGAGACTCTAGAAATGATCATGAATATCAAAGCATTCAGGAAAAAGTACAATTTAAGGTGAGCAGGTGTCTCAGGAGCTGCCTGCCAGAGGAGAACAGAGCTTGAATTCCACAAAACTAAGGAGACAAAAAGACTTCTGACGTTCCTTTGAAATCCTAAAAGGTTCATGCCCTACAAAGAGATACTGTACCCCACAATTAGGGCAAAATAGATTCCCCAAAATCGAAAAGTGAATAAAACAAAGGCTCTACAACTTCAAGGTGACTGCCAGTGACTTAGCTGACTACTAGATTACAATTTATCATCTTTCAGGGAACTGTAACAAAACGCAGAATCTTCAGAATAAGTAGACTACCATAACAATAGGAACATACAAACAGAAAATATGAGCCAGAGTCAACAGAAGAAAGTCAGTCAGTGAAAGAGCTTCACAGATAACCTAAAGGCTGGAATTAGAAGCACCTGTGAGTTAGAGTATGTAAAAAGATGACCACAAGGAGTAAAGAATGAGGGCCAGCGACAGAGCCTGCAAACGGTACAGACAGACAGACAAACAAAACAGATGGAAAATTAAGAAATGAAATGTGTAGCATGTAAGAGCTACTGCTTAGAATGA
Organism: Peromyscus aztecus; assembly: GCA_902168405.1. NCBI lineage: Eukaryota > Metazoa > Chordata > Mammalia > Rodentia > Cricetidae > Peromyscus > Peromyscus aztecus. The sequence continues at coordinate 41,916 of CABHPQ010160378.1, read as the reverse complement.
TCAAGATACTGGGTGTTCAACAAGAACGCATCAATGAAATTAAATAAATAAAACCAGAAATAGTTCTAACTAAAACACAAGGAGAAAATAATTTAAAAATAAGTGAATAAAACATCAGTAGTATGTGGGACAGAACAAATTATTTAATACATGTGTAATTAGAGTCCCAGAATTAAAGAAAGAATAGATCAGAAAATATATGTGAAGACATTCTAATTTAATTTTTTTTTTTTTTTTGGTTTTTTTCGAGACAGGGTTTCTCTGTGTAGCTTTGCGCCTTTCCTGGAACTCGCTTGGGAGACCAGGCTGGCCTCGAACTCACAGAGATCCGCCTGCCTCTGCCTCCTGAGTGCTGGGATTAAAGGCGTGCGCCACTACCGCCCGGCTCTAATTTAATTTTTTAATGCCAAAAGATAAATAGAAATAAAATAACTGAAGCATGACGCAGCCAAATGTCTGAAATACAAAGACAAAATTCATAAAAGCAGTTGGATATGGTGGGAAAAGCTACATTACACAAGAGGAACAAGGCTGAGTAGTAATTTTTGATGAAAATAATGAAGGCCAGAGCTACTGACAACTGATAGCTGCTGGGAGAGGGAGGCTCAGTTTTCTTTAAGGTGTGGCCCCTGGGAAGATGAACACTCTGCAGTGGACGGCCACATACCCAAGGGTATACAGCCAGCATGAAATGGTTTTGTTTTTTGAAATGAGGACACAAAGTTGAGTTGTATGACATGGGTGGAGGGCAGACGTGGGAGGAGGTGAAGCGGGGGTTAATAATCAAACTACAATGTATGGAATTCTCAAAGAACTAACTCAAATATGTTTTAAAAACTCCTGAGGCCTAAAAGAGGCCATGTTGTATCTTTAGAGACTGTTAATCTTGAATTTTAAAAGCAGTTCTCCAAATTAAGGAGAAATGAAGATCCCCCCCCCCTTTGGATAAACAGGAACTAAGAAAATCTGTCAGTGGCAGAACTACACTGTAAGGAATAAAACACAAAGTTCTTCATGCTTAAGAAAACTAATGCAAATGGAAATTTGGGCATACAGAAAAAGTGGAATCGAAAATAGTAAATACATGGGAAGATTTTTAGAAAAATAATATAAAAATACATTATGAGACTTTCAAAATACATATATACAAAATACCTGTCAACACAGTACTAAGAATAGGATATAAAATAGGATATGAAAGAAAATTCCACTACTGCAAGTTTTGGGTGTTATATTTGAAATGGTATAGATGAATTCTAGGTAGTCTACGGTAATAAGAATACATACACATATATTGTTATCTTTGGCAATGGTTCTCAAGCTATGGTGTCCGTTATATAAGCACCAACTAAGAACTTATCAGGAATTTATATTCACTGTCCTTTTTTTCAGAGCTCTAAGATGGGGTATTGAAATTTGTGTTTCATGTAACCATAAATCTGATGTACACTGAGCAACAATAGTATACAATACACCACACCACACTATAAAAACAACAAGGAATATGGTTTAAGAGACAGTAGAGGTATAAGAGAATACTGAAAAAAATCAAACCAAAGAAAGACATAAAAGGAAAATTTGGTGAACAATTAACATAGGAAACCAAAAAGAAAAAAAAATCAAAGATAAAACCCAAGCATAAATTCCATTAAATGTAAATGGTCTAAATATTTGAAAGTCAAAAAAGATGGCAGACTAGTTTAAAAAGCAAGATGCAGTATGTACTAAGGTGTATTTTAAACATAAAAACACAGAGATTACACATTAAAGGGTGGAAAGATCGATACACGATGCAAACAGCAAGCATAAGAATGCTCATGTGATCACATTAAATCAGACAAGGAAGACATTAAAAAAGAGAGCACTGCTAGAGATATGGAATATAGTTTTATACTGATCAAACTGGAATTATAACAACCCAAATACATAGACACATAATAGCATATATATATTTTTTTTTCAGTCAAAAACTGAAAACAAAAAGATCTACTCATAACTGGAAATATAAAAAACTATCAGCACCCAGGAAAGCAGCTACTATCTAGATAGTCAGGGAGGGTTCATTGGATTTGAACACTATTATTTAAATACTTTCACCTATCCCCATTTGGGTGACCCAACTGCACAATATACATATTTTGTTTCAAGCACACGTAGGAAATTCTGAGATAGGATTGTGAAAGGACTGAAGTTGTGTAGGTAATATAAAGGCATTTCTCTAAACTTAAGAGGTCCATGTCACTGAAAATAAGGCAACATAATTATAAGTATGTGTCAAGGAAGAAATCCCATGGTAAACAATTGATATTTTAAATTCAGTCACAATGGACGCTCAACAAGAACTCGTGGGATCCAACTAAAGCTGTACTTAGTGAGAATATTTTTAGCTTTAAATGCTTATATTAGAAAAGTACAAAAAGTTAAGATCTAAGAGTCTACCTGTAGAAACTAGAAGAAAAGAGAAACTGAACCCCAAATAAAGAATTCATGAGATAATAAAGAGTATGTAAGAGACAAGCAACCTAGGAAAACCCAAACCAGTTGTTTCTCTGTTGATTCATGTCAGGGGCTAGAAATGGGCTATTTCTTCTCCTGACACCACAGAGCACCTTGTGATTCTCAAGGTGAGTATAGATTCTGACTCAGGAAGTCTAGCTCAGCCATTGCTCAGTACAACCATCCCATCCCATCTCAAGCAGGACAGAAATTGGAAGTAAAGACTGGGAAACACACACAGGGTGGGCGGGGATGTGAGGATGTGGGGAGGTGGTCTTCAGTGACCAGGAAACACACACAGGGTGGGTGGAGTATGTGGAGATGGGTGGGGTGGGTCCTCAGTGACCAGGAAACACACACAGGGTGGGCTGTGGGGGGCAGTCCTCAGTGATGTGGTAGGGAAGAGAGGCATGAGATCCAGTCTCTGGAACAGAAGCAGTGAACATTCCAGCTTACTGATTTTATTCTTGCCAACTTAATTTTATAAAGTCGAGGGCTATTTACACAGTGAGGTTTTTTTTAATTAAAAAAAAATTTAACTATTACTAAAAGTAACCAGTGGGTAAAATTCACTTCTTCGTTGAGGGAGACCTAAAGATCAGTGAGTTATTTCAATAAATAATGTAACCCATGATTTCCAACTAAGTTTGAAATCCTACCAAACCTGTTCCATCAGTATCAATACACTAATACACCTGAACATTCAAGAATATCTACAATTACAAGACAAATAATTTAAAAAATTATAGGAGAATGCAAATCCTATAGCTTTCTAATAGATTCTATTTAGCTGTCATAAAAATGAGGAAATCCTGTTTAGCTAGCTCATAACAGATAGTGTAAAAGACATTTCAAAAAACACATATTTCTATTCATGGAGGAAAAAAAGTTGCTTCATATATATATATATATATATATAAAAATATACACACATGCACATACATATATATACATATACATGATTTGACTACTTCAAAGTGTTCCCTTATAGACTTCTGTACAAAATCTATAGTACAGTACTCTGCTAAGCACTATAGAAAATGGTCCCTAAGCTAATGAAGAGAGTAGAGATGCACAGATAGCACATTGCCTGGGGTACTGATGCTGCATAGATTCTGGAAGAACTAATCAATGTACAAACACTGCATTATTAGGCTAATATGTGCACACGGCACAAGGAACTTGCAAGTTAATGGAGTGTGCTGTGTAGACACAGAGCCATAGTAAAGAATGCTTGCCCAAAACTAAGTAACTGGCTTACACATGACCCACAGATACAAACACGTTTTGTTCCCTTTGCAGCGTTCTACCTCTGAGCTCCTCTTCACACTGTGTCCAATAATAAAACGACCTCTAAGGAAGTATGGGAGCTCATGTTAGTGTTTGGGAGGTAGAGACAGAGGGATCAGAAACCCAAGGACAGTCTCCTCTTTATGGCAAGTCTGAGGTCAGCCTAGGTAATAGGAAACTTTCTAAAATTATTTCTTTCTTTGTTTAAAGGAAGGAGGGAGGGAGGAAGGAGGGAGGAGGAGGAGGAAGGAGAGAGGGAGAGAGGGAGGAAGGAAGAAAGGAGACAAGTTCTGAGGATTTTCAATGAAGTCAGCGAGGCAGGAGTAGCTGGGTGTTAAGGAGACTGCTATCTCCCAGGAGACGCTGCTCAGTCTGTGCTGCCTGAGGCTGTGGCAGAGTTTGGGAGGAAAGGCAGTCTGTGTTCCAGAGGCTTCCAAGGTGAGGGGCAAACTGGATGGAACTCCGAGGTGCTGACATCAGGAAGCGTGGACAACACAAATTCCAAGGCTGACTGGAAACCTAGCATTCATGCGTGCTCAAAAAAGAAACCAAAGCAAATCACAAAGCTGAGTTCAAAAACAACAAAATACAAACTTTTGTTATTTCTGTACTGTTTCAAACTATAAAATTGCTTTTAACTGTAGGATAATTTGGGAAATGTTTAAAAAGTAAACATTGTTTCAAAATTTCCTAAAAGCAACAAAAGTTATCTTTGGCATTTTTTTTTTAAAACACAAAATCAAGAACCAACTTTGTGTTATTCTTGACCTGGTGCCAAATGAAAAAGGCAGGCTGAGGAACGTGAGGTCCTAGACTCGCTAGCAAAAGAACAGAGAAGGCAGAAGACAGGAGGAAAGGCAGGAGAGCAGGAAGGCTTGGTCGAAGCCTGTGGGCTCAAGGCTGATGCTTTATGTTTTGGAGTCGTGATCCCCTAACTATGAAATGGAGAGACCAATGCCAACCGGTGAATGGCCAATGGGGCAAACAAAATGCAGCAATAAGAAGTACCAAACCTGGCCTGCAGTAAAGACTCAAGAGTTAAAAATTAAATTAATTTAAATAATGGCAGTGGTGTTGCCATTCATCACTGCTTTGCTTCATTCACTCCTTTTTTTTCTCTTAGTAAAGTGACAAAATGCAAACAACAGCCAGCTCTCAGATTTAAGTGAGTAGAACATATACTGACGCTGCTGGCCTTAAGGTGAAAAGGTCCCACTTGACACCAACACTACTTATTTCTGATCCCATCTTCAAGTTTTCCCTTCTTCCAAAAGCCAACAAGGAAGTGAAGATGTTAAACCGTATCCTAAAAGTAAACAGAAGACAAACGTCAAACTCGTCCATCTGTCTGAAGCTTGGCTAAGAATGAGATTGGGCCCGGGACCTGGAGGGTCTAGAAAGCACTGACTTCCTTATCCTGCTCTTGATATCAGCCATCTGTTTTCTAGTATTACTCAATGCTTTGCAAAGTAAGAGAGTGTGTACAGTCAGATCCCGAATCCTTGAGACCCAACAACTGAATGGAGCAAAGCGGATGTTCACAAGGGCTCCAGGAACACAGTCCTCAGAAAGAAGAGGTTCTGGGATTCAAACCTCATCTCCAGCCATGATTTAACACCAGTCAGCAAACTGTGTGTGTGTGTGTGTGTGTGTGTGTGTGTGTGTGTGTGCTCATACATGTGCACATGCCCACAGATGTGTATACGTGTGCATGTACGTCACTAGGGATCCAACCCAGGGGTCTCATGTCATCTAGTCAAGCACTCTACCAGTGAGCCATATCTCCAGCCCAAAGATTTTCAAGGCAGGGTTGAGGGGGTTAAAATGCTGCCCATCCATCACCTCCAAGACTTTACATTCTAGAGGGTCAGGAGTTTGGAGAAGTTGAAAGGAATCAATCATATGGTATTGATATGATGTGACTTTATAGAGATGGTTATATGAGGGTGGAGAGGGAAGCCATTTATGAAGAGGGGACCAGTCAGGAAGGGGGTAGGGTACAAGTGTGAATACTAGTAAAGCACAATGGATGATATATTTGAAAATGTCACAGTGGAATCGATTATGTGTATGCTAATTAAAAAAAAGGAAGAAAGGCAAACACCTGAGTCAAGTCCCAGAGAGTGCTTAGAACTGGAAACAGAGACTCAAACAAAGAGGTGTTCAAAGAGAGGCTGGGACAGGCGAGTGCTTGGAGACAACTGCTCAGGCAGGCTGGTGGGCAGAAGCCCTGAGCAGCAATGTGCACCTGAGGTAAGGGAGGATTAGGGCCTGACAGGAAGCTCTTTCTGCAGCAGGACCTGGAACGCCCCTCCCCCCAGGCTGGGTCTCCAGCTCATACCTTCCTGGGAGGTGGTAAAACCTTTGAGAGGTGGAACCTTGTGAAAGGGAGCTAGGTCACTGAAGCCTGAATTTGAAGTGGGATATTGGAATCCCAGTCTCCTTTTCCTCCTCCTCTTCTCTTGCCCTCTCTCTTTCTCCCCCTCACCCCCATCTTCTTGTTGCCATGAGGTAAAAGAATTCCTACACCATGCTTTCCACACCATGACATTCTCCTTTGCCAGAGGCCCAAAACAAACCATAGATTGATGTTTCTCAAAACATGAGTTCAAAATCAACCTTTCCTCTCTGACGCTCATTTACCTTGGGTATGTTGTCAGAGTCATGGAAAGCAGACTTCCATTCTCCTGGATCTCAAACTCACACATGTAACTCTATTCAATGTCTCCAAAACTCACTCCGCTGTGCTCACAAACCAAGAGAATGTCCCTATCTGGTAGGAAGTCCTCCTCAAACTTTTGAATTCCCCTTTATAGGTCTTTACGATTTTAAAGCTATAGTTAGCTACATGGGAACCCTTAGAACCATCTTCACCTTATATTTTCCTTCCTCTGCACCATTTTCTGTCTTTGGTAAAAATGCCCGCCTAGGTCCTTCCCAGACATTTTCCTGGGTCATGCCGTCCCCACTGGTACTTTCTCCCGTTAGTTCGGGTTCTCTTGGGTTAACTTCTAAGGTGCAGACTTTGCTGCATAAACTGACTTCAGGGAAGTTATTTTGCATCTCTGTTTCCTGATCTGCTTCATGGACTATGGACAGGCTACCTGATGACCTGTCCTGAGACCAGAACGCCTCAGAGGCCATTTGACCCAGTGGGTGACACATAGACCAGTTTAATGACTGGTCGTCACAGTTACTGTTGCTGTCATCATTACAGCTATTATCTTTAAAAATACTGTGATTTTAAGTTTATTTTTAAAAATGTTCATGCAATATAATTAATTTCATACAATATATTTTGTTTATATTCTTTCTCTTCCCCTAGCTCCTCCCAGATACTTCCCCTGCATGCATTCAACTTCATGCCTTTTTTTCCCCTCTCTCTTAAAAAGAAATTTAAAGGGGAAAAAAACTGCACCAAACAGAACAAGAAAAACACATGCAAAGGGAGACTTTTGTGTTGGCCAACTGCTCCTGGGGACGGACCTGCCCTGGAGTATGGCTGATAGACCCAGAGTCACTCCATTCAAGAAAACAGTCGTTCCCTCTCCTAACAGGCACCGATTGCAAACAGCTTGTTTGGGGTGGGACTTTGGGTCCACTTCCCCTCTCTGTGCCGGCATTTTGTCTGACTGGAACTTGTACAAGAAGTCGTGTGTACGACATTACAGTTCCCGTCAGTTCCCATGTGCATCAGTCCTGTGTGTCCCCTCCAACTATTTTCATTCCAGACATTGTCATCTAGTATTGCTTATTACCATGACTATGCTTGGAACTAGACCACCTGTCTCTGTGATGTACCACTTTTACACCAAATGTTTCTTAAGCTTAAAAACAATTAACAACAGCTTAACTGGGCATGCTGGCACATCTTTAATCTCAGCACTGAGAGGCAAGGGCAGGCAGACCTCTTTGAGTTTCAGGTCAGCCTTGTCTACATAGTGAGTTCCAGGACAGCCAAGTCTGCAGAAAGACTCTGTCTCAAAAGCAAACAACCAACTTAAAAAATGTATTTTTTTTTTTTATAGACGTTGGTACACACAAAGAGCCAAAGGAGAGGTCCTCTGGCTGAAATGACTCTGAAGAAGGTTGTCTTCTGTGGGTTTCTCAGTGTCTCAGGAGGGCCTCCACTGGACATGCTGAGACCCTTTGGCCATGGCCTCCACAGCGGTGGACCCATGCTATAAGATTTATGTAGTACAGGGGCCCTCTGAGCCACCGATGGGACCCCGGCATTGTTCTGTTTACATGCCTTTCAAGGTCCTACGAGTTGTAGTCTCCAAACCAAGACCGTAAGGACCATGGCTGCAGGGAGCCCTGCGGACACACAGAGGGGGGTGCACAGGGGAAAGTGCCAAGGCATGCTCAGCAAAACTCCACCATGTCAGAAGCAGCAGCTGCAGTTTGGATCTGAGGCATAGGCCCCAAAGACTCCAACTTATTTTTATTGGTGCTTTGGCTTTTGGTATCTTATTGCTACTATTATTGGTATAGATAACAATATATTATGTGTGACTTATTTTAACAACATGAAAGCTTCAGAAGTTAGTGGCATATTCAGATATAGAATGTGATACTGAATCATACATACCAAACTTAAAGACATTTGCAAATGACAAATGGGTGAACAGTGTGCAGTCGGAGTCTTCCTGCCATTTGACCTCGGCTAAAGTTTGTCCGGAGACTGTCCACACATGTGACATATCTTCCCCATGCCTTCCTTTTGATTTTAGGAAGGAGTTCTGTTGGATGAGCTCATTATGTATTATCTATGGGTAGCCACACATGCCTCGGGCCTATCCATGTCCTGCTTGTCTCATTGTTTCTCGGTAAGCATGGCTTCTAAGGTACACTTTAATAAAGAAAAACACTGACATTTTCAGGGGACATTAGACATAAAAAGCCCCAAAGTTCTAGCAGCTCCAATGTCAAGGTCAACAGCTACAAACACCTTTTGGAATCTTCATGGGAGGATTCATGGAGTTGGGGACACTTGGACTACATACTTGTGAACAGACACTTAGCCAAACAGAAGACTGAAGCGATTCGACACTGGACAAAAGGTCCCAAACTGCACACATTAGAAAATGCACCATCTGTACATTATTACACTTCACACAGAGGGCTGAGGTGCAGGAAGGGAGGAGACATACTGAACAGCAAGGCTGGTCCAGCAACACTGCAGTGTTGGGACCTCACACAGAACACCCTTCACGTTTCCTTCGGGCAGGTGGAAGCCGCAGGATGTTACACCTCAGGCCTCTGTATCATTTGCTCACTCTGCTCTGATGAGGAGATTTGAGAATATCTAGCTTGCTTGCCTCCACGAATTTCTGTCCTCTGAGGAGAAAACTCAGAGAGTAGGTCCACAACCTCCTGGGCTCTGGGAAGGTCTGCCCTGACCCAGTGGAGCCCATGCCTACGTCTGGTTCCCAGGCTCAGGTTGCAGATCTTTTTGCTCTTACCACAAAGTCACATCCTTCAACTTACTTAGCCCTCTCAGAAGGCTGATATTTTATCTCCCACAAGCCACTCCTTTGTTTTTCAGTCTGCCCAGAGTCTGGGTGGGGAAACACAGCACTATTTATGAGGCCTCTTAGAGATTAAGACTCTGGAGCCACATTGGAACAGTGGGACATAGTTTTGTTGAACCTACGTCCTGCTCCAGGGTCCTGCAGTGCGTCCTCTGCTCCTGTTCCCTTCACCTTGGGTTCCAGTCCCACATGTGGAGTTCATTGAGAGGCCAGAGCCCACAGACTCAGGCCACTGTGGGAATCCAGACATTAGGGCAACAAGTCTCTTTACAGCTGGGGCATGGCCTACACCCTTTCTGGTGTCGTTTGTGTCGTCCTTTTAAAAAATAACCTTGTCAAATTTCACCACCAATCTTGCTTTCCTTTATGTTTACTGTGTTAAGTGAAATAAGTAGAATTTTCTTTTCCTACCTCAGGGCTACAAAGGAGATTAACTAAAAGATAGCAATTTACAAGGTAGTTTAATACTTATCATTCAGTTGAATGATTAATAATTCTTGCTTAATAATTTGTTATACATCCAAAGTCAGTAAGTCTGAGAGCTGGGCTGGTGGCACCATTCCTTAAAACATGGGAACCAAGAGCAAAGGCATGGCCCCAAACTCATTAGGAAACCTCCCTCCCACTTAACCAACGTGGCCAGACCTCAGCAGCAACATTTCTCTTTTTCAAAATGAGAATTCGCTTTCAACATCAGAAAGGCAATTTCACTGAGTCCTTTTTAAAGTTAACCTCTTGTTTGAGTCTCATTTTCGTTTCTGAAAGTTCATTTGTTCTCCCGCTTGAGGGATTTTTTTCCAGCTGACAAACACCCAGCAACAGTAGCCCATGCTTGCAATCACTATTTTGGGCTACATCACATGTCACTTACATAACCTTGTTTAACTGCTCTTGAACTGGTTCAAACAACCTGGGGAACAGATTAGGCAGTCCCAGCAACTCCCCGCACTGCAGGTTCTGATGGGCGATCTCCCATCCCCCATGCCATCGCGCAATGTGGTGAGATGGAGAGCAGCAGGAACTGGTTATTCATTTCCAGAGCCAACTAAAACACTGGATAATTAACTTCCTCTGCTCAGTTAAAACCAGTCTGGCCCGCCCACAATAAACCAATGGACAACCATCCCCTGCTGCTGAGCTTTAGAGTGAGCCTGGATTAACATGCTGTAAAATGCCAGGGAGGAAAGACATCCAGAAGAGGTTGTCTCTGCCACCTTGAAACAAAATCTCTCAAATTTACCGTTCAGGACCATGACTTTAAGTTGGGCGTCAGGCTGGGACTTAAGGCTCAGGAGTTCTTACCATGGGGAGTAAGCATAAAACTCCTGGATAAACTTCCTTCTTGGAGTGAAAGGTGTTAGTTTTTCAGTATATGTGTGTGTGTTGTGTGTGCTAATTATCCCAACTTACATTTTAAACATCTCTTTATGAAAAATAATAAACCATATGAAGAAATGCAAAAGCTGGAAAATTTTTAACCTAAAGAAATTGTTGTCATGACAAATGGTAGGAGAAGTTCCCAACAAGAAAAAGTGTGTGTGTGTGCGCGTGCGCCGCATATTTTCCCCCCAGGAATGAATTACATCCTATTCGCATCCCACACTAGGACTTTTACATCTTTGGACTTCCCTATACAACAACATCTGTTGTAGAGATAAACTTTTAAGTTATTTAGGGTAGTGGGCAAAGAGCTAAAATTTGTTAAATTCTCATGATGTGACAGGTGCTTTCAAAATCATATAATTTAGTACTTATTTTCAATTGCTGTGAGGGAGTTATGAGATCAGGGATATTGTCTCTATTTTGCCAATTAAGACTCCACCATGTAGCTAGTTTAGCTAGGATTCATGCCTGGACTCTATCACAGTACAGATTCGTCTTTGGATCTACACATATTAGAAATATCCTCAAGATACTCAGACCTAGAGAGCAAAATGGCACTCAGACAGACTCTGCAGTGGAAGACATGTTTAGGCTGCCTTATGTAGGGTTCAGACAGACGAAAGCATCGCTGAGCACTATGCCGCAGTCCTGATGACACCATTCGAGGGTTGCTAAACTTACACACTGGCGTGCATACCCAGCTTTGCCTGATCTCAGAGAACCTCAGTACCCCAGACTTCAACAGACACTGGAGCACAGCCCTGCAGGAATGGAACCCCCTGGTGTTGGCTTCTCCATAGTCAGCTTTGAGACATTTTCTTTTTTGCCCAGTCAGTTAACTCCTGTGGTCTTGAAAGTAGAAAGGAAGGCAGAGTGAGAGAAGGAACTTTTGTTCAGCCACCTTGGTTTCAGATAACTCTGGAAAGCTTAAAGGCTTTGCTTGCTTGTTTGTTTGTTTGTTTTGCTTTTTTTAAAACAATTTTGTGGGTGTTCATCTGTCACCTTGGGCATCACCAATGAGCCCCAGATGAAGGCCGATATTGGTAATAGATGATAACTATCTCATAGACATCAACTGGTACTCTAAATATTAAAAAAAGAGAGAAACTCAAAAAACTATGAAACCAGTTGTCATGAAGTCCTTTGCCTACATTAAATTGGGCTAGTTTGGAGTACTTGAGGTAATACGTGCATAGGATACAAAATCCAAGAGGCTGTAAGGTGGAAAATGTCACCCTTTCCTCTGCTCCAACCCTCTGGTTCTACCTCAAAGCAAACACAACTACCAACTTCATTGTACCCTACTGAGACTCTTTTTAAAATGATATATGCTTTTTAAACTACAGTAAATGTGTTCTGTTTGTGATGTGAGGCATTGCTAATTTAGTATGTCTTCTTGTTCTTCTATTAATCCAACAAAGGATTGCTGATTGGCTATTACATGCCAGTTCCTGTGATCAGCTCTTGGTGGGAAAGTGGCGAGGACTGGAACCCTGGTGGGGTACTGGCGATCCAGGGCAGGATCTGCTAAGCAGATTAAACTCTGTCCAAGAACAGCACATGATAAGAGGACATAGGGAGGAAGGAACATCTGCCTCAGACGTCAGGAAGGGCCACAGGAAGAAAAGAACATTAGATTTATACCTTAAAGGATGTTTTTTGGATAGAAAGAGAACCAGGAGTTTTTGAGCAAGAGACACAATTTATTTTAAAAGAAGGCATCATGAAGTTTGGGGTGGGGAAGCTGAATATGATGGAAACTAAGAGGTAATGTGAGGCTATAAGGACATGCTGTGCTGTGGGGTCTGGACCTGAGCAGTGAGCAATAGGGAAGCCAGTCCAGGTCTACTTCTTTTATTTTTTTTTAATAATTATTTATTCTTATTTTATGTACATTGGTATTTTGTCTGTGTGAGAGTGTCAAATCTTGGAGTGACAGATAGTTGTGAGCTGCCATGTGAGTGCTGGAGATTGAACCTGGGTCCTCTGAAAGAACAGTCAATGCTCTTAACCACTGAGCCATTTGTCCAACCCCCCAGGTCTACTTCTTGTGTTAGAAGTTCACTGTGAACACTAATCATCACATTTCCTGGCACAGTATTAGAGGGACTAATTCAACTCACCAAAAGTAATTCACAATGAACTGATCTGTGCTGTCTCCTTACTCTAGACCAATGGTTCTCAACCTTCCAAACACTGTGACCCTTTAATATAGTTTCTCATGTCATGGTGATCCCCCCAACCATAATATTATTTTTGCTGCTACTTCATAACTGTAATGTTGCTACTGTTATGAGTGTTAATGTAAATGTCTGTGTTTTCTGATGGTTTTAGACGACTCCTGTGAAAGGGTCATGGGACCTCCAAAGGGGTGGTGACCCACAGGTTGAGAACTGCTGCTCTAAACCTGTCTTCCCAATATCTTCCATGCCTTGATAGCCCTTGTCATTCAGGTGAGGAAAGATGAAGCCATCCTGCACCACTCCTTCTGGTCCTCTACGTAAATGTTCTCCTTTTTCTAAACTGACCACTCCAAGTTGTGCAGTTCGGCTTCCTTGGTCCCACTGTTCTTATGAAGCAGGTGATGTGGCCGCTGGAGCTGAGGTGGCCTCTGAGCTGCCTCCTACTTGGCTTGCTGAAGTCAAGAGCAGGAATCTTCCGATTTCACATCTTAACACACCTACTATTCCCCACACAAACAGAGGTGTTTCTATCTACATCTGTTTGAATTCAAAACCTCGTGTTTATCAAGAAAAAGTGGTAAGAAGCATAATCCTCATACACTGGGACCTACAGTATGCTTCCTTCTGTTGACATGTGAAGTTGACAGACTCTGATGAGATCATGTACTTCTCCACTACTCGAACTCACTGTCTGAGACAATCGACTCTCACGGAGAAAGGATTTGCTTTGGCTCACAGTTTAAAAAGCTTCGGTCCATGGTCACTGGGACCTCAGCTTTGGCTTATGGTAGCACAGTGCATCATGGCAGGGATACAGGGTGGAGAACTGTTCACATCATAGTAGCCAGAAACCAAAAAAGAAAAACAGGAGGAGCTGAGATGAGAAAATTCTCTCCGGAGCCATGCTCCTGATGACCCGATTTCCTCCCTCGGGCCTCACTTGGGAAAGAGTCTACCAGCTCCCAGCTCCCAGCAGCACTGTCAGTGGGACTAAGCTTTTACTAATGTGTGGCTTGCAGGGACATTCCAGATTGGAATTACAGTGGAGACAGTGGAGGGAGAAGCTGTAACTAACTGCCGACTACTCTGTCTGTAAATCAGGACAGGTTGAGAATGAGGAAGATGGGCAGGGTGAAGGACCAGATTATGCGTAAGTGCTGTAACCATGGAGACAGGAGACACCAGGCAATAGAAATTAGGAGGACTCCTATTTATTGAGCGTAAACTGTGCTGGCCAGGCTTTCAGGCTGGGAAAGTCACACTAATCATGTTTGGTGTTCGGTAGCCTTGCTGAGATGCCAGCGCCCTTCTCTCCTGAGCAACGATCTTGGTGCTTTACCTGGCCAGCGGTGATGGCAGGGTCCAAATACAGGTGTGACAAAAGCCCTTTCTCACTTGGAAAGTTACTCACAAGCAATACTAGTCTTTATATAAAGGGAAACACCTGGCTCTCACTTTCCAAAAGGGATTGGTACATACACGCCATAAAATTGCAAATGTGATCACTTGACTAAAGTACTTAGAATAAACACATTTTTATCTAAAAAGAGCTTAATTCTTATTTACTCAGGCCAAGAGAGAGTCCTAACTTAATTCATATTGCCATGATGGGCTTGGGATAGGACACAGCAGTGACACCCAGACTGTCACTATCAGATATACAGAGTTGACTAAACCATTTAACCTTATATTTTCTCATCTGTAAAGCTACCGCCACTAAGCTTATCTCACAGGGGCATATAAAGATTAAGTGTAACCGTATATTTAAAATGCCTAGCTCCACATCTGGAGCACTTTCCTGCAGCCACAACCCAGGAGACAGGAAGCACCTCAGTGTAGGGCGGAGCTCTGCCCCAAGGCAAAGTCTTGCCTTCACTTGGTTTTAGCATTGCTGGGTTTAGCCACCTGCACCAAGCTTTTATGCCTCTCTCTGTAGCAAGGCATGGCGCCTGTTTCCCCATTGGTAGCACGCAGCCCTGTCCAGCCTAATCTAACTTAGGGCCTCTTTTCAAGATTTGGGGTGGCCCTCTGCATTAAGTAATTTTCCTGGGAATTACACCCCAGTTTGGTTCTGGGGGTGAGGGCTGGGTTTCATTCCTATGTTCTCGGACTGGTTCTGTTGTCCGAATGCTACCCTAAACCTTACAGGAAGAAGGCCTGGCAGCAGCGTGATGCCCCCAGACTGGAGTGATATCTGCCTTTCTTCATTCACATCTGCGGAATACTAAATGCAGTCACCTCTTCTCCCTCAAGACTCTCATGGTGTCTTGCCCAATGCACCAGGGGTTTCTCCTGGGCTACCTTTTCTTGTGGCCCCATCTGTCCACACCCCTTGAGTTGGTCCACTTATGAGTCCAATTGGCCTGTATCTTAGGCCTTTCCAGTGTACTCCATTCTCACCTTCATCTCCAAAGAACTATTTCCTGTTTTTACATTATTGTCTCTACATCTCTCGCAGGAAAAACAAAAGGGAAAAAATTCACAGTTTAGTTTATCGGCCATTATGTGTTTTTCTACCTCAAAAAGCTAGAGCCTATCATAAAGAGCCTGCAAATATGGCCGTGTTTTACCATAAAAACTATACAGATTTGCTTTGATTGCCGATTAGCATGGCACTCATTTGTTAATGAGAAAGACTTGCTGTTTAGGGACTTATGTGGGAGGCTAATAGCCGGGCTGCTCATTCTCAGCTCTGCTAGCCTGTTCATTCCTTTGCCCTTCCATCCCCCGCCCTGCTTCCTAGTCCCACCCAACTTCAGGTCTTAGGCTGAAGTCGCTGGGCCGGAAGAAGACTGTAGCGCTCTTAGTTTCTCATATTCTCTCTAGGATAGAACTGGACCCAAGCCAAGTGAGCTGAAACTGTGGAGCTGGTGCTCGCCTTGCCTGCCAGTCTTCCTTAGACAAATTCCCAAAGAGAGAGGCTTGGCTTGACAGTGTGTGACATTGTACTCCCAGCCCCTTACTATCTTTGACGCTTGCACTTTGTAATACTTATCTAACCCCCTTAACCCATAGCAGGTAGAGAACTCCAACAAGTTGTCTGCCCTGCCTCCCTGCTCCGTCATCTCCATGGAGTCATGGCACCCTCCCCTAAACCACAGTGCGAGAGTGCTCTATGCCCGCTCACCTCAAGATCGTAGTCCTACTTGTCCCAAACTTGGCTGAAAGTACGGTAACACAGTAGGAGGATGGAAAAACCCGAACATAACAGGTATGAATTAACAACTCCTACCCGTAAGCACCAATAAACTATCATTCTGTCAGACATTTTCATCCGTACATGCCTGTACAGTCCTTGGCAGGTGGTCCTTGTCCAACGGCCACCTATTTTCACGCTCATCTGTAAGATGGAGATGCCAGGGCCTTTGCTGCTCCTACCTCTCTAGTTGCTTTGCTTCTGCCCTGAGAACAGGCAGGAATATCTGTTCTATTTCAGACAGACATAAAGTCTCCAGTGTGATCACTAGGCGACACATTGGAGTTGTTCTCCAGGAGCTCTGTAAACACTCCCTGTACCCAAAAAACCCCAGCAAACTGCTTAAGACCCCACGAGCACTGCCCCTTATCCCAGGAGAGTCTCACAACTGCCAGTCAGTGACAGGGATCAATAAGCAGTCGCTGTGGCCTTTGGTGAGAAAGGCAGTCAAAGGTAAGGCCAATTACTTACTTGAAAATTCTTCCAAGGAGGTACTCCAGCAGATAAAAACAAAAGCGGAGAAGCATAGATGGTGTACGTATGTGCACATATCTATTCACACACGCGCTTTAAATAGCGCCAACTGTGTTGAAAGCTAAATGGTGACAACAGGCTCTCAAAACAGATCTAGAATTTATGGTTATGAATTATAGTTAAGATGATACTACAATGCAGAAACAGGAGGTTTGCTCCAGGACTGCTTAAGAGTCTAAGGAAGCTGCATGTTTATTTATTTTTACATTGCAATTATGAAACACAAAAATACCAGAAAAAGTTAAGCATTGATATTTTTAAGACAGAAACATCAGATATCATCATACTTGGTAAGTTGTGACTTCTCTGGAAGAATATTAAAGAAAGAAGGTCTTTGCTTAGCACCACAGATCAAATTACATGAAACAGTGTGACTTATGAGCAGGACAGAGATAAACAAAATGCAGCTTGTAGGCCCCAAATAGCCTCATTTTACCGAATGCTGCATTCCATCTGTCAAAACAAGGTGGACGGCACTCAGATACCCACTGTGCATGTCTAACTGGGTGGATCCGGTAGCTTTGTGATGGACTTTGCTTTATCATACATCAGAATAATCAACCAGGAGTTCAGAGTTTGTGTAAGTGTTTAAGTACCAGATGCCCCAGCTATTATCAGCCAGCAAATTCTTCCTTTCCTTTTTGAGATGAAAGGCAGAGACTTCCCCATCCTTTCCACCTAAGCCACATAAGACACTCAAGTCTAAAATCTATAGAAGCCAAAATTCCCTAAACCTTCCCCAACCTTGGACAGAAAGACTTCTCTCTGAAACACCTCTAAAAATTAAATCTCAGGGGCCCACCTACCGTCACCAAGCACTATACCAAGCCAGTGCTGTGTTCTTTTAGGTAACTTTGACCAGAATTGCATGTGCTGTGAAAGCTTCCCATTTCACATTGTTTTTACTGCACTCCAGTCCTTACTGGAGATTATGGTGTCCTTCTCCATGTGCAGTTTGGGACACTCGCATGCTATTTCTTCTGTTTGTACCTGAGTATCTTCAAAACAAGGACGTCGTTTCCTGTACCCACAAAGCTCCTGGTGCCTGGCACCTGTTCTCCACAGTTACACCTTTGCTCTTAAGTCAGGGGAGGCCTGTTCCAGCACTCTGGCCCTCTCGCTTAGCTCCTCCACAGGTAGAATACCCTGTCCCTTCTTAGCTGAAGCTCCATCTCTGGTGGTCACCGCCCAACCTTGTAGCACCTGGTCTGCCGTAGTGGCAGACTTTATTGTTCTTAAACCTTGCCTCAGCAAAGTTGTCAGCTGTATAAAAGTTGATGGCATCATATGGCAAGGGTGGAGGAGGAAGTGTGGGAGGACATGGACATCTAAAAGCGAATGGATCATTTAAAAAGAAAAGAAAATTAGAAGCACATTTTGGTGATTTTTAGTAGTCTGCAATAAGAGGAAAAAATAGGTTCTCATTCCATCAACATTTAATCTTGTGATCCCCTTGTGATGAGAAAATAATTTTCTAGTTGTACGGGTTCAGCCACCACGTTGCACGCACGGACTGGATGACACACATCATATGGACTGAACACAAAGGTACTCAGGCAAACTCCTTGCTCAAGTTCACAAAACTGTCCCTAACTGCCCATGCACGACTGCGCTGTGCCTTTGAATGTCTAGAAAGTGCTCGGAAGTCACAGTGAAGAAAAAAACAGAGGTGAGATGTGGGGTGGATAGAGACAGCTGGCCAGAGGGGTCTCACGAAGAGGCTCCCTTCCTTTGGGCTGTTAAGGAGAAATTATTTTCTCTATGTGGAAGGGAGAAGGTAGACTTCGTGTTACAGGACACTTGTGCTCTGAATGTGAACTGTCCCCCTTAAGCTGCAGTGTTTGAATACTCACTCTCCAACTGGTGACCCTGTACGGAAGGTGGAGCCTTGCTAGGGGAAGTGGGTCACTGCAGGTGCATCTGAGTAGTTCTGTATAGTCCACCCCTACTTCTTGTTCTCTCTGGGCTTCCTGACTCCAGAGGTAACGTCACCAACTGCCGCATGTGCTGTAGCCTTTCTGAAGTCTAAGAAGGTCTGTATAAGTCAACAGAAACCTCCCTTCTCGTTTCTTGTCAGGTATTTGGTCGACAATAAGAAAGGTAACTTATTACTCAGGCCAATGCCTAAGCCTTTCCTTTGGTGGACACTTTCGCAGGCAAGGTCATGGCCTCCCTGGCAGACGGCATAGTTACCTTCTGGGCAAACTATACACATAGATGCACATGGAAACTTACAGAGCTGTGGAATCCATCTTAAAGTCAGTGTAACAAATATTTTAAAAATCCAAGAGAAGGCAATTCAATCACAAAACTAGAAAGATATGAAACAAGAGCGAGGTACTGGCCTCCCGGGAAGAAAGGGCTTCTCTGCACACTTGAGGCTCAATTGTAACTCAGCCAGGAGTCTGTGCTCCATTCTAATAGTTGTAGTATTCTGAATGGAATATGCTTATCTCATGGAAATGAAAATGTAGCATTATCGCAGAGCAGTTTCCAAGGATAAGGTTCTTCCCATGTACTCAACCTTTCAGTCAGCACAGTCTAGAAGTTTAAGGAGAGTACATTGGAGTCATTCTCTCTAAAAACACTCTAAATTGCTGGGTGGTGGTGACACACACCTTTAATCCCAGCACTCAGGAGACAGAGGCAGGTCGACCTCTGTGAGTTCAAGGCCAGCCTGGTCTACAGAGCGAGTTCCAGGACAGTCAGAGCCACACAGAAAAACCCTGTCTCCAAAACAAACCAATACAACAACAAAACAAAACAAAACAAAAAACCCACTCTAAATTATTTCAATAGAATTCCGACTAAAGTGAAAATAAAATTTTCTCAAATAAAATGTTCAAGGTTCTTAGAACTTTTGCAAATGAGATCTTTGGAACTTGACTCAATTCTAGTCCATAAAGCCATATTGTAAATATCGTGAATATCGCACGAAGCTGTAGTCACAGGGGCTGCCTGCCGAACCCTTTTCAACTCATAAGTCCCTTTATTCTTGAATTTGAAAAAGGTAAACACAAAAGGTATGATGTTTCTTGGAATCTGAATACTTTGTAATACTTTGAATTACTGAACAGAGACTTTTGTTTCTTATTAAAGAAAATGAGTTCTTTTATCCCTGCTTGTTTTGAAGTTTAGAAAAATTTATAATTTTAGAGCCAGGGAGAAAGTTAATTCCAAGCTAGGGCTTACTCTGACCACAGAGCTCATGGAAAGAGCTGGGCTTTAGAGGAGAGACCAAGGTTCAGAGAGACAGCTGCTCATTGGCCGGAAATTGGTTTACTTCTGGGTCGGCTCCTTATCTGCAGTTCTACAAACATAACCTCTAGCTGAATGTGACCACACTTACTGGCAGTCTCAGCTCAGGCAAGATTTCAAGTCTGAGGCCAGCCTGGAACACATAGTGAGACCCTGTTTCAAAACAAATGAACGAGCTCACTACATTACTGCGAAGGACTTAAAATCTCAACATACTTAAGACACAAAGGAATGGGTATCCATCCGAAGACTTTAGCTACTGCTATTGGTTATGGAATTGAACCTTGAGGGTATTGCGCAGGGACAGAGAGCTTGCCCAGCAGTCAGGAAGCACTGATGTCAATCACCAGGAACTGCCTCTCGACACACACGAGAGGTCTGCTGGCTGCAAGTCCATTAGATTGTCTATGCGTTTATTAC
The DNA here is from genome assembly GCA_902168405.1 of Peromyscus aztecus. Taxonomy (NCBI): domain Eukaryota; kingdom Metazoa; phylum Chordata; class Mammalia; order Rodentia; family Cricetidae; genus Peromyscus; species Peromyscus aztecus. The sequence continues at coordinate 21,622 of CABHPQ010160378.1, read as the reverse complement.
TTTCCTTTGTTCAAGAAAAATAAAAAAAAGAGAGAGAAAAGGAGAATAATACAACAAGCATGCTCCAGAACGCCACAATTTGAGTTGTTTTCTGATATTTTTATCCCATGGTGCTGGGGGAAGAAACCAGGTCCTTAAAAATGCCAAGAAAATGTCCTACTCCTGAGACAGCACATCACCCTTTCAAACAAAACAGGACAGAAGTGGAAACTTTTCCAGCTGTGGGCAAGGTCACAGTGGCTGCACATGGCTCTGTGAACACTTCGTCTTCAAGATGAAGACCCCAAATCACCTATAGCTGAGTGGCTAACCAACCCCAGGAGTCACCTAAATGAGAAGGGCAGAGCCAGGTGGCTGTAGGGAGAGGGAGTCCAGGAGCTAACTATGGGGGTCGCAGAACCTGGCTCAAGGAGCAGCAGCTGCCCCAGCTGCATGCTGGGGCAGCCTCTTCAGTTGCCAGAACTTCCACAGGTTTGGGAGAGGCCGGTAGTTCAGGCTGTGTCTGAAATCTCTTTGCTTTTAAACACTGGCAACTCATTTAAGCATATTAAAAAAAAATCCAAGCCAAACAAAACACCTCTGCAGGCTGGATTTCAAGCTGGAGAAACCAGATTAAGAACCGCGAAAGGCCAAGTGTAGCCAGGATGGGGCTTCTGTCTCTGGGAGCTGGACAGTACGGCACAGGAGTAAGGGGGATATTTGCCACAGAAGAGGAAGTGGAAGCGTGACCCCACAGGAACCTGCCTTTCTACTTCTTCCATGATTGGCATTCTTATTTTTATGCTTGAGAACTCAGAACAAATCCAGGATACTGGCGTTTGGATAGATAACAGAAAGTTTATGTAGGGCATGCAAAGGGAAGAGAAGGGTCTAGACAGGCATGTCCCTGATCTGCCCTACCCTATGTCCTTGGGATCTGCTGCTATGCGCAGCTGGTGTTTCATAGAGATCAGGGAAAACATTCAGAGCAATTCTCAGCTCTCTGGAAAACCATTCCAGTTCACTAAACTGTAAATGTTACTAAATGCCCTTGAGGCATTTACCCATGAACCCCTATATGCCCGTGGTGACTGCTCAGCCAGCTGACAGGAGTCACCCAGGGTCTTCCTGATGAGGAAGCAAACGCCTTGAACAGTGTGGAGAAAACTGAGGTGATGTATTAACCTGCAGCAGGCCAGGTGGCACATGAGCAGAGATCTGGATTTGTAACCCGAGGACTACCACGGCTATGGATTCCGGCTTCCCTGGAATGTAACAGCACCGAAGAGGAGAACTTTAGGACAAATCAGCTTCCTCATTTTTCCTCCACTTAAAAGAGGCACAATTAACTTTCTAGGACCTAGAACTTGAGTAAGGTTTCAATTGGAAATATTTAAACTTTGTGGGACAAAGTTTATTGCAATTCGTCAGCTACAGCACAATAGTGTAGTCACATGGATCATAAGTTAACATGTGAGCACGGAGGCTGGAGGGATGGCTCGCTCAGTGGTTAGGACCACTGGCTACTCTTCTAGTCTGGAGTCCCAGCGCCCAGTGCCCGTATGGTAGCTCACAACCATCTGTACATCCAGGATATCTGATTCCCTCTTCTGGCCTCTGTGGGCCCCAGGCATGTACATAGCACCCAGACATAGATGCAAACAAAATACCTATACACGTAAGTTAAAATTTTTAAATAAGTAAGCATGGTTCTGCTCCAGTGAAACTGAAATGTGAACTAAATATATATATATATTTATATGAATATATAGCTATTTATCTCTACCCTAATCACTTAGTTTCCATAAAAATGGTCAGTGGGCTAGATCTGGACCTAAATCTATAGTAATGTCTGTGGTGGTATTTTGTTCCCTGAATATATTGGATATAATTTTTCCTGTATTAGTTATCTTTTTTAATTTTAGACAAAAAAGGGGAAATGTGGTGGTATTGTGTTCCCTGAAATATTGTGCACCATAATAAACTTATCTGGGGTCAGAGACAGAACAGCCACAATATTAAACATAGAGGATAGGCAGTGGTAGCACATGCCTTTAATCCTAGCATTCCAGAGGCAGAAATCCATGTGTTCAAGGATACAGCCAAGCTTGGTGACTCAAGCCTTTAATCCCAGAAAGCGAGCCTTTAATCCCAGGGAGTGGTGGTAGAAAGCAGAAAGGTATATAAGGCATGAGGACAGGAAACTAGAAGCTTTTAGCTGGTTAAGCTTCAGGCTTTCGAGCATCAGTTCAGATGAGAGCCATTGGGATGAGGACACAGAAGCTTCCAGTCTGAGGAAACAAGACCAGCTGAGAAGTTGGCCAGGTGAGGTAGCTGTGGCTTGTTCTGTCTCTCTGATCTTCCAGCATTCACCCGAATACATGGCCCAGATTTGTTTTTATTAACAACTTTTAAGATTCCTGCTACAAATGTCCAATCAGAAATCTAAAATAATTATATTATTTCACTTAACAATGACAACAGTTCCAGTCAGCAATCACCATCTCCATTTGGTCTCTGAGAGCACCAAGGTTTGGAGCAGTCAAGTCACAGTAAACAGTCAGTGAGGAGGAGCTCAGAAGTGTCTCTGCAGAATGACGGAGACCAACAAGGAACCAACTGTTGTCAGATATGGACGGTCCTCTGACAGCCAACTCATCTGGAATGCAGATCAACCTGATGCTCTGAAACATGACTCAGCAGGGTGGACAACAACAGGGAAGTTCTTCAGGCCACAGCAAACAAAGTTCCTGATGGTGCCTGAGTCTTACTGCCAATGCCAGCTTTGCTGGAAACCACTGTCCCAGAGCTGAACTAAAACTGGGCACCTAGATGACAACAAAGTCAACATGTGGCATTACTGCTGGGAAGGGTAACGTCAATCACACAAAATATGCAAATAATAATTTTAATCCAATTCAGCACAAATGCACCAGCATGTTTTGTGGCATAGCATTTATTTAGTGCCTGTCTGCAATGGGTTCCCCGAGGGCAGAATCCTTCCTCACAGCTCTGGGGTGTACCAAAATCTTGGCGGGGAAACTTGTGGAATGCCACGGAAGGCAGTCTGCACAGGGAATGTGCTTCTGCGTCTGAACACTGAGGCAGAAAGCCCTGGGACAAGCGTAGGAACCACCTCTCCAGTCTCACCCTCCCCACCTGTACCTAAGGATTCAGATATTTCCAAGCTGGAGGTGGAGGAGTCATGTCTTCCTGACTTTCACCATCAATATTTGGAAATTACTTGAACAGCGTAAGCCTGCTGTGGTGATTTCAGGCAGCCTCCTTCCACCTTTTCTTTTGGATGCCCATGCTGGCGTGCATGCTGCTGTCTCTGCCGACACAAGTCCATCCATCTCTCTTTCTCTCTCATTGTCCCTTGTCACGTTCCTGACACTGAATGTGGTCGAAAGTTCCCACTCTCTCATTGGACTTGAACGCTTGCTGCAGATCAAGTAAGGAGAAGCCTAGAGCTATGAAGAGAGAAGTAAGACACGGAAAAGGACTCTTCATGCACAGAGGCGGAACTGTAGGATGCACTGCAGTCCTTGTAATGAGTATCTGTAGCTACCAGCAAGAGTGGTTTCACATTGATACTTTTGAATGTAACAGTGATACAAAGCTCTTCTGCTATAGAGTTTATTTGCTAGGAGGTTTACTCAGATAAATTGTGTTGCCTTGTTTTAATTTTCTTCTGTTTTTTTGTTTTGTTTTGTTTTTTTCGAGACAGGGTTTCTCTGTGTAGTTTTGTGCCTTTCCTAGAACTTACTCTGTAGCCCAGGCTGGCCTCGAACTCACAGAGATCCCCCTGCCTCTGCCTCCTGAGTGCTGGGATTAAAGACGTGCGCCGCCACCACCGCCTGGCCTTGTTTTAATTTCTAATAGGTTCCATATAACTTCAGCAGACATGTGCAAAAGAAAAACTGACCAACACTGGCTCCTCCTTCCTTAGGACCCTGGGAACCCAGTGTTTTCCTGGAAGGTTTAAGTCTGTAATTCGCCACTAGGAATAAAACCAACAGAGATTATCATAGTTATCACTATGTCTTTGATACATGAGAATAGAAATATATTTTAGAGATGAGAATGTATTGTTATAATATGAGAAAAAATAAAACTATGGAGGCAAAACCAAAACCACACTTCAGGAGTGAGATCAAAGAGGAGATACATGTAAAAATGGATTATATGTTGACAGGCTCATCACATAAGTGATGTATGATTCAGAACCACAGGAAACACTAGGACCTTTGAGATCTTAAAGGCTAGAGGACAGATCATCACACCCTGTCACCAGCAACAGAAATTCAAATGTTTGCCTCATGGCTTTATTATTGTTTTTGTTTAGTTAACATATTGGGGTATCTCCTCCATATTGTTTTTTCCTTTACTGAAAACCTTTTTTTAAAAGATTTATTTATTCATTTTATGTGTATGAGTGCATTGACTGCATGCATTTATCATTTTATGTGTGTGAGTGCATTGAGTGCATGTATTTATGTGCACCACATGCATGCTTGATGCCTGCAGAGTTTTTAGGAGAGTGTCCAATCCCCTGGAAATGGAGTTATGGTGGTTCAGAGCCACCATGCAGGTGCTAGGATCTAAATCCAGATTCTCTGGAAAAGCAGTATGTGCTCTTAACTGCTGAGCCATCTCTCTAGCCCCCAATCCCTGTCATATTTCAACTACATATTCTTCTTTAACATAGCAGTTATATTGCTCTCCACTTCAACTAAATAACTCAATGATTATTGTCAATTTCCAGATGGTATAGAACATCACCACAATTCAGTTTTAAAGTATTTTTATTCTCTCAAAAAGCTCTCTGCTGACCACAGGCAGTGAGCGTCTGTCTCCGCCGGCAGTGGACGTCTGTCTCCGCCGGCAGTCAACTGACTGCCAATATGCTTTCTGTCTCTTTAACTTGCCTTTCTGGGAAAAAAATGGCCTTTCTGGACATCTCATATACATGGAAACGTAATATTATTTTGCTGTTGGTATTTTCCACACAGCACAATGCTTTTAATATCAGTCTATGTTGTAGCATGTAATGGTAGTTGGCTCCTTTCAATTGTTGAATATTCCATTATGTGGATATAACACACACACAAATTTATCCGTTGATCAACATTAGCTTGTTTTTGTTTTTCTTAGATTTTAAATGCTTACATGAATATAAATAATTTTTATGTAGGCAAGTAAACAACAATACACAAGTTTATATTTGTTATTTTGTTAAGAAAGTAAAAAGAAAGTTTTCTTTTTCTTTTTTTTTTTTTTTTGGTTTTTTCGAGACAGGGTTTCTCTGTGTAGCTTTGGAGCTTTCCTGGAACTTGCTTTGTAGATCAGGCTGGCCTCAATCTCACAGAGATCCGCCTGCCTCTGCCTCTCAAGTGCTGGGATTAAAGGCGTGCCCCACCATTGCCTGGCTAAAAAAAGTTTTTAAAGCTTGCTATATTATTTTACATTTATAACAGTAGGGAATGGCTTTCCTTACCCTCTTGAATGGTATTGCTTGGTTTTTAAAAAATTACTACTAAAGCCATCTTAGTGGGTTTGTAGTTATCTCTCACTGAGAATTTAACTTGCATTTCTTTGTTGATCAGTGATGTTGAACATCTTGTCATGTGACTGTCAGCTGTTTGTTCTCTAGTGTGTGCCTATGCCAGTCTTTGTCCATTTTTCAAAAGGTTGTTTCTTCTCCTGTTATTGGCTTCGAGGGATTCTTTACGTGTTCTAGAACCAAGTCCATGATCGGTTTCTTCAGTACTTTTTGAGAACGTGAGGGAATGCTGCAACTCAAGCCTGGCCAGCCACTAAGGTGGAAGGCCGTTGGCTGAGAAGGGATGGAACCAGCTTGTGACTCTAGAGGCCATGATGCAGTATTTCCACACGCCAGAAGCAGGCACACAACACCTATAGTCAAGGGGGCACTTTTTCATGGAACCCAAATACAGAAGCAGCAAGCAAGAAAACGGCGAGGACTGTGAGGCTCGACTTCGTCTCTCTGAGGCCCTTGCCACTGCGTACTGGAGAGCAAAAGGAATCAGCAAGGAGGGTGTACGGGTGGAGAGGGTGGCCGAAGCCAAACTTCTGGTGTGATTGTTGCTGAAAATTTGTTCAAGTCTGTACATGAGATGAGCCTAAAACAAACAGCCTCAGGGATGATGCTTCACATACAGTGTTAAGCTGCCCTCCATCTCCTAGGGCAATGTTGTTAGGAGATAAAGGCTGAAGGCTTAGGGAGGTAAGCTCTGGGCTTTAACATTATCTGAGCTATCTACCTATCATTCACCTCAGCTACACTTGCTAACTAACTCTCAAACAAAATTCCCAGTGTCATACATTGTAGAGAGATATGAGATAGACATACATCTCAGGTTAATTCTTCCTCAACCATGACACGTAATCTGCATACTCACAGGGCAGTTTAATTGCTGGTGATAATATGTCATGAAATATTATGAATAAAAAGGGAAATTGAATACAGAAAGTGAAAGAGGAAAGGACAGCAGATGAGACAAGCTTTCTTAAAACAAGTGGATGAAAGTTTATTTCATTTAGTGAGACTAGAATAAATGCAACATATAATAGGTGCAAGATTTAAATCAAAGTAAAATAATTATATTGTAAAAAAGTTCTACGTTTCTCTAGCATAGAAGAACTGGAACACTTTGGCTTGAAGGTTTGCGCACACGTCTCTGTGTTAGATGAGTTAATATGAAAGAGCTGTGACTCACAATAACATAATGAGTCAGCAAGTGGGAGATATATTATTATGACTATTATTGATGCAAAAGATAAGAATCATGGGTACCAAGTAAGACTTCCATTTGCTTTTTAATCTATGGAATCTCATCCTATATTGCTTTGAAATTAAATGAAACCTCATTGGGATTTGAACATTATCTTATGAGGAGACATAAACACAACCTAAAAGAGTCATAAGACATCATGGAAAATGATACATTTTTTGTTCTTTGCAATTATGGGAAGTGTGGAAATTATGAACAATTAAAATTCTCAACAGATTTCTTCCTTCAGAGGAGGTCGTGTGTTATGTACTCAAGAGCCTGTTGATTTGATGGATGAGTGCAAAGTCTACGTGCCTACAATGTGTGCCTGGAAGAAATTCACCTTGGTTACTGATGCTGCTAAAAAGACAGAGAAATTCCTATTTCTTCAAAAGCAACTCTAGTGTTACAATTCCTGAAACTGTCAGAAGATGATGAAAAGAGAAGCCGTGTGCCTCATGATGCCTTCGCTGGATTAGGAATGACGGCATGACCAGGAAATTCCAGTATACTGTGTCAGGGCACTACAAATTGAGCCATATAGAGAATTAACAAAACATGAAAGCAACATGATTTCACAATTACAAAATACAAGTGACATGTTGATTCAGATTCTCATTTCCTGTAGCGCACGTGGCAGCTTTGCTTCCCGAAGTGCTCCCGGGAGTGAGCTGAGGAGGTAGACATTCTTTACTGGTGGTGCACGTTGACCGGCCCGTGTCTTACAGGCCAGTACAGTTACCTAGCACTTTATATCACACGATGTGGTCCTGGAACTCTCATGGGATAGACTGGATGGGATAAGGTCTATATACATAAAGGCGTGTGGGTATGCACAAGAGAAAAAGATCAGGAAAAATAATTTGGGAGATTGAATAATGGAAAAAATAATGTGAACTACCATTTTTTAAAAAAAGATCCACACTGGAAAGAATATTCAAAGGATGACAGAAAAATGAATAGGTGGAGAAAAGGTATTCTTCTCCAAGCTCCATGTTTTGAAGTTGCATCTTTTTCCTCTGCTCTATATACTATCACATCATTCAGCAACAGAGACACACACATCAAGCTGTAAATATTCCTGGGTCTCATTCCATTTCTGTCCATTCCTTCTCCCCAGTCTCCAAGGTAATCCAAATTTTCTGCTCATAAGACCGACCTTAAGATCTGGGAGGAGTTACTCCCCTGATCCTCGTTAAGCACATCCATTTTCACAGGTTTCAATTTTCCAACTAGACCAGATTGGGCTGAGTCACAGACTGCACATTATACAAATCCATGTATTCCCCACAGTGCCTGGTGACTGTCAGCAGGTATCCGGTCGCTGGTTAAGGTGGAAGGTGATTTGAAAGCAGACAAAGTCAGACTTTATCCAGCAGTGATAAGCTGTTATTAAAGACAGGTATAAAGAAGCGAGCGCTGGTGGAGTACCTGTGGCCACAGCACGGTTAGCTTCAGAGACGAAAGAGTCTGACGAGTGACCGAGGATAGGTCCCTGAATAGATAACAGCATCAGGGAGCTGTATGAGGAGCAAGTAAGGCTTGGAGATTGTTATTACTTGAGCAGCAAAAGTGTGTGTGTGGGTGACTCACAAACCACAGAAGGCCAGGAAGCCCAGCACCTGAAACATGGCGTTATCACTACCATGATGCAGAAGCAAAAAGACCTGCCAAGACTGCAGGAGGGCTCCGCCATTCAGCTTTGAGCTCTTTATCGGGAGGCTTCTGGAAAGGAGGCCTAGAAAGATACTATTGGCAAATGAACCCGTGGGACCTCGGAACAGGAGCTAGGGATATGAGGATGTGGATCCAGGAGGTGGCCATGCTGACAGAATGCACCAATGGGACTCACTGAGAAGAGGAACTGACCAGAGGGTCAGGACCCTCAAACGAGGTTGGAAGAATGTGAGTACAATCTCAGGACAGGCCGGCCACCATCTTACAACAACTTAAACAATACCAATACCCAGATTTTCTGAATAAGGCAAAACACATATTTAAAGATTTTTTAAGTAGCAATATCTATGTTATTAGTCAACACAAAATGTTTCCCATCTTACGACAGAACATAATTTTGCCTGTCCTTCCCTGAGCCTTTCTATGCAATCCAGCTCAAAGCAGACATTGAAGGAGACTTTGCCACGTTAATGTGAGAAATGTTTCTCTCCTGTCACTAACAGTGAGTTAGCATGACCCCTAGGAGACAGTGGAAAGTGAGGCTGCCCCTAATTCTACAACAGAGCTATTTATATCCCATAGCTAGAGATCACTTATTTATTTTACTCGTTTGGAATTCCAGAGATGGGAAAATGTTTGGACTTGGGGCTGGGGACAGGTGGAGTCAGAACCTCAGGTCTGCCATTTGTTCTGAAACTGAAGCTTCTTCAAGCAGCGACTTGAATATCCTCATTAAACCAAAACCAAACCAAACCAGACAAACAAAAAGTTGGGGGCCAAAGAAGTGGCTTGTCATTTAGGAGTGGTTGCTGTTCTTCCTGAGGACATGAGTTTGGTTCCCAGCACCCACTTTGTGCAGCTAACAAACTGCTTGTAGCTGCAGCTCCAATGGATGCTATACCCTCTTCTGGCTTCCACAGATACCTGCACACATGGCACACATCCACACAAGCACACAGATCTGAAGAAAGACAAATAAAATAATAGTCTCTAAAATGCTGTGTGTTTATAAGAGAGTTCACATACTACGTGCTAGGAAATGTGAGTTCATGTTTGACAATAAAATTCATTATAGAACAACATAAAATCATGTCTCAAAAGACAGATATAAAATATAAATTCCCTCATCTGCACAGTTTTGTTTACAAAAGTACATGCATAACAATGTTATGAATTCTGTAGGAGTTTAATTTTTCTCTGCTGAAATGGATGCAAATGTTCATTTAGCAACGTCATTCCCAATTCTAATGAATTACAAGTAATTTGTGAATATTACAACTTGACTAATTTTGAAATAATTAGAGCTCTTTTGAAAAGAAAATCCAACATCTATACTAGTTAACAAATTTACTCAGTTCCAAATATTGTGACTAAAAACAACTGCAAACACTGCCCCTCCCCTCCTCCCCCCCCAGTTCCACGGAACAAGAGCCAGTGAAAGCAGAACACTCGCACAGACTCAGCAAGGTTATAACCCTGACCTGGTAACCACACTCGAACATCTGGAATTCTGCGCCGGAACTCACTGGACTACTTCTCTACCTTTGACAAGGATTTTATCACTTACTAATAAATGGCATAGTCTTACTCAGAAGTCTATTTAAGAACAGATGTCCTTAGATGTCTACAATCTACAATATAGAATGTTAGTAACATTTAGATAAAATAAGATTTTATTGTTTTCTAAAGGGACATCTAACTAGAAAATAACACACAGTGAGATTTCCTTACATAAAGTTTCACATGGATTAATAATAATATTTTAAATTTTACGAAAAGCTTTCTCAACAGCAAGCATTCTGCTTAGTCCTGAGCCCTTGCTGAACTGAGATAAAAGTTAGTATATAATTTACTATGTCTGGAAAAATATATAAATTTTATGAGTTAAAATCAGAGTATTTCTGCATTAATATTTCAATTGGTCAATGCCATTATAAATTATAATCACCTTGAATTTGAGTTTTGCCTTTGAACCTCATGCAATAGCACTCTGCCATCTTCCATTCAACAGAAAGTTAAAAAATCCCTGCTATTACATTAGTAGCTCACTTTGCCTATCACAGGAAATTCACAATTGAAGTGGGATTATAATTCAGTAAGCCCACTGTACATTGAAAGAAGTGTAAACCTGAAACACATGTAATACACCTAACCTCTGAGCATCCTAACCCAGCCTAGTCTGCTTTCCCTGCTCCCAGAATCCTTGTGTTGGCAAACAGCTGGGCAACATCACTACTTTTTGGTCTGCTTTTGCACAAGTGTGGATAGCTTCTGTCATTTATTTACTGTCTGTATCTGGCAAATGCTGGCAACACAGTAGCCTGTAGAGAATAGTTATTCCCGAATGATCACCTAGTAAGCCAGGAGCTTGCTACCACTGACCAGCGCTGCTTGCAAAGATAGGACTGCAGACCCCTAGGCTGGGAAAAGGTCCACGTATAAAATCTGAAGTGCAACTTCTGAGTGCAGATCACTTTTATACACCCATGAAATCAAATGATCAGAAATCGAATAGTCTTAAGTGAAGAATCTTAAATAAGTAATGAACATATGCAGATTACCTATGTTATGAGAGAGGTGCTACAGACATTCCCTGTAGAGATGTGGGTGAATGTGTTTCCATCTGCTTTGAGAAGTACCTGGGAGTAAAACACTTGTGTATTTTATTTAGGGTAGGTATAGCCTACATATACAATTTGCTAAACGGTCTTATTAATAAAAAACCTGGAGCCAGATATTGGGGTAAAAACTGAGAGATCAGAAAAGTAGAAAGAAGCCAGCCACATTCTTACCACTTGGACATCCTCAGCTGAAGAGACCTACTTCCTGTATACCCACACCTATATGCCTTTGTCTTCTGCATTTCACTTCCTCTCTCCTCCCAGCTACATCAATTCCTGTCTGTCTGTACAGACCTCCAGACCTTTATGGCTAACTGGTGTTGGAATTCAAGGTGTGTGCCACCACACCTGGCTCTGTTCCCAGTTTGTCCTTGAACTCACAGAGATCTGGATGGATCTCTGCCTCCCGAATGCTAGGATTAAAGGCGTGTGCGCCCACTGCTTGACTTCTATGTTTAATATAGTGGCTGGATTTTTCCTCTGATCCTCAGATAAGCTTTATTAGGGTGCACAATATTTTGGGGGACATAATATATTACCACATGTGTGCATGTGTGTGTACACGTGTGCATACATGTATGAATGCCTATGTTTGTGTACACACAATATATTGACTTTCTAGGATGCTGACAGCATAGGCCAAGTGCTCTCTTCCACTCCAACAGGAATGCATAACAGACCTGGCTAACCTATACATATTCTTGCTAGTATCTGAAGTTATTTATCGTTATCAGTGAATTTCTGGAGGTGAAAAATAGCATCTAACTGTGGTTGTAAGTTACAATTTTCTGATGACGTTGAATATCTTTTTGTGAGCTCATCAACAAGCATCTTCAGGTGTGTGCTTGTTCATCTTTTTCTATTTTTTTGGCTAATATTTTAGATTTTGATAATTTGCAACTGACAAAAATGTTGGCGTAGAGCAGAGGTCTTGCATTTTCCTCACATCCCTTTTGTAATGTTGATAAGCCATACGCCCTAGCTTGACTGCCACTGACTGGAGAGACAATGTTATTACTCACAGATTTTATTAACTAAGTTCTTGGAGGCATACTGTAGCCAGTCTTCCACATCCTTCTTCATTTTCTTAATGGCATTTTGATGAACAGCATTTAAAAATTTGATGAACTCTATCATTCTTACATCCAAATTTTGATATATAGTAAGACACAAGGTAGCTTTAAAATGTCTGAAGAAAGACTAGACTATGAAAACCTATTCTTTTGAAGCAGGTAACATCAACAAATCAGGCTGGCATCATTCAGGCAACCTTGTATTCATCCCTATATGATGACATGGTGTTTGGAGAATCAGAAGGCTGTTGGACTTTGTCTGATGAGAAAAAGAAGGGAATGGTCCCAACTTCTGCATGATGCCAATGAAAATGTTGGGAGGCACACAGGAGGTTAACAGTTACAGGAAGAGCCAAGGACTAACACGAACATTTGGTCAGGGCTCCATGAAGACTGCTCTGTGCAAAGGCATGGTGCAGGCTAAGAGGCTGTCCTGCAGTTCTGCAAAGAGTAGACCACAGTAGATGAGATTGCAGACGCAGCCTGTGGTCAGCTGTCGGATGCCCTAAGTCTAAAGAAACAAATGCTACCCAGACTCCAGCTTTCCTGACAAAAGGGATGGGATGTAGGTCTGGAACTGACCTCAGCCAACAGCAGCCCACAGATACCACGAGCATGAAAATCTGAATTCTAATTCCCTGTACCCACGTAAAAAGCCAGCCATGGATACACATTTCTATGGCTTCAGCTTTCGAAGATAAATAGGCTGATCCAGAGAAACTGCTAGCTTCTAGCAATTTCTGGTTTCTAGCCCAGTGAGAGCTCCCTGTCTCAAGTCAGTAACACAGAGAGGTACAGAAAATCAAAATCCTCCCCTGGCTTCTGCATGTGCACGAACCAGCATTTGCATTCACATACTCCTATGCTTGCACCCATACAGAAAACATCTTTTTCATAAGCTGCTTAGGGTTAGAGGCATTGTAGACATTGCTGCAGCTTACCTTCCACAGCTCCCCCCCTTCACTTCCTCCCACCCCATCCCACACAGTCAATGTACTTCAAGGGTGCTACATCCAATTTCAATGCAGGCAAGGATTCAGTTCGGCAGGGATAATCCAGTTCCCATGTCAGTGAGTGCTCACAGGTAGACATTTAGCTAGCTTTACTAGGGCTTCTGAGAAAACAGGGAAAGTCCACCTCTCTCTGCAAATAAAAGAGTGAAGCACATAGCTCCAGTCTTGAAGCCAGCCCATAGGGTGAGACAGCCCGTGATGGGCAGAACAGACACAGAGTGAAGGGTTCTTCACACTGAGATGCTGTGCTTGTCAGTCCTAACCCTTAGCCCTCTGCGTGCTGGCAATTATGTGTGGCTGCCATAGTCTGTATTACTGGAGTCACCTGAATTGTATTTCTGAAAAATTTAACCAAGTACTACCAAAGTATCCTAAAAGATAAAATATCCCAGTCAATCCCATTTCATTGCCTTGGCTCCAACTAAATACTTTGTGGGCTTCACTTAGGCTTGGGTGCTCAATTGGAGCCATGCACCGTGGGATGAAGGAACAGTAAACATTCGAGTCCCTTGTAAAGAGCAGAGGTTGCAATTACGCTTTAGTCTCAGTGCTAAATTCAACAGGCCACGCGTTTCCTAGTGTCACATTACAGCTGAGCAACAGCTAAAGAATTAAAAAGAAGTGTCCTGCACATCTTTATCATTTAAATGTGGATTGCTGAAAATGTGTTTCTGAGACAAGCTCAAGTCTACAGCATGTGCTGACCACACTGAACCCTGCTTTTCACTCTCAGTCCGACGTCTCAAGGAGACTTCATCATGGTGAGTATTCCAGTTTCCACAACAAACAATCATCTCAAACAGCATTTCCTTATTAGGGTAATAAGTTGGCACCTGGAAACATAGTTTTTGAAGAGAGACATAGATATCAAATGAACATAAAGGGTCTAAATTTTAGGTCTAGATTAAAAAGAAACTAATATGAGTACATTTTCAACAATTATAGTTATTCATTTTGTATTTATGCATATGTGAGTACAATGGCAATAGTGTGGAGGCCAGAGGACCACTCACAGGAGTCGGTTCTCTCCTTCCACCGTGTGGGCTCTGGGGACTGAGCTCAGGTTGTCAGGCTGAGTAGCGAATACATTTACCTGCTGAGCAGTCTCACAGGCCCCATTTTATATAAGAAAGAAAGAAAACTAATACAGTTTCACAGAAGTTTTTAAAAACATTTTAAATTGAGCACTTTTACTCTAAAAAGCAAATTTGTCACAACTACTAACAAATTCTTTCATAATCATCACAAAGACAAAAATAATCCTACATACAATTTTTGGAATAAACGGTCCATATTACCAAATAGTGACATGGTTGGCCACCATTCACAAGCAACCCCCTAAAAGCAACTTCCCATGTAAGCTTAGTTTCTGTCTCATTCAGCCAAGCACCCTAGAACAAAGCCTGCTGCCTACAGATACCCCATACCAGGACATTCAGCTTGTCTGTGCCGGACTTCAGGAAGGTGACACACACTTTTAACACACACAAGAAAGACCTCTAACTATGAATATGCTTCAGGGACAGTAGCACTAAACTCCATATCTGCTATTTATGGTATTATATCATGAAAATGGTCCTATGACCTTAGTATGTCAGCAAAGCACATTCAAAATCACAACTCTGAGGAATCCAGTGACATGAAGATATATGGAGTGTGTATGGTTTCTTATTTGAATACACAATTATGTAAAAACATTAATAAAGTGATAACAGGGTCTTTTCAATGAGTTATCTTGGAACAATAATGGCATTTTATAATTTGAAGCTGTAATTATATTTAAAGGAGGCCTGTCTCTTAAGTATATGTGTTAAAGATTTATGGATATCGGGATATTCTTTCAAATACTCAGATTACTGGGGAGAGGGGGGAAGAAATGCTTATAAGCAGAGAATATGATGGCAGGTGAGAATTCATTTACCGACTTTTTATGCTTTCAAAAGTCTCTATAATAAAGTTAAACAACCAGTTTTAAAAACAGAATAATTAACAGCAGAATGGTCTGCAGGATTTTCTTCAGGCATTTGTAATATAACTCTACCACTCTGAAATCTGATTCTATTTTTCCTCCTAACTCCTGTATTAAAGTATCATTCACACCCACAGATTATACCCACTCCATGTGTACAGTTCTTGGATTTTTGGCAAGTTTACACAGCTGTACAACCATAAGAATAATGACTTGATTTGAACTGGGAGAATACTGTGCTCTTGTTGACAAGGGGTGCTTTGTTGTGAAACAAGTTAGATTTAAAGAGTGGTTGTAATAACAATAAAGACACACTTCAAAAACAGGTCTTCTTTCCTCTTTGGGGAATTATTTAGATAATCCTAAAAATGAGTCAGCAGCTAGATTCTGTCACTAAAGCTGTCTTCTTCTGCCCCTCTATCTTGGCGAACACATCCCTTCCTTGCCAAGTCATGATGAAGAAATCCCTATTTCCCTCTTTTCCTGTAATGTATCTCTTGGCAGATAATCAGGCAAGCAGGAGTGCTCAGGCAGTTCCTCTGTGTTTCCAAGACACAGCAGGGCGGCCCTGTGGATCCCCCACCCTAGAGACCCCGGGGACCTTGAGATATCCTTAAAAAAAAAACTTGTTTATTTTTCTTTTTTATTTCATGTGCATTGACATTTTGCCTACATTTATGTCTGTGTGAAGGTGTCAGATCCCCTGGAACTGGAGTTACAGACAGTTGTGAGCTGCCATGTGGGGGCTGGGAATTGAACCTGGGTCCTCTGGAAGAGCAGCCAGTGCTCTTAACCACTGAGCCATCTCTCCAGCCCCAGAGGTTATCCTTTTCTTGTGGGTGGAAATGCAATAAACAGAATACATTAAAGTAGGCCTGAAAAAGATGCACTTTCAGGCAAATCAATGTCAGGGTGGCTCTGTTGCATCTTTTAACAAAGATTTACATATTTTAAAAAACACTCTACCTCTCTCTCTCTCTCTCTCTCTCTCTCTCTCTGTGTGTGTGTGTGTGTGTGTGTGTGTGTGTGTGTGCACATGTGCACACAGTACCTGTGTGCTGTGGGATGGTCTGTATGTCAAATGTGTTGCTCTGATTGGTCAATAAATAAAACACTGATTGGCCAGTGGCCAGGCAGGAAGTATAGGCGGGACAAACAGAGAGGAGAACTGAGAGAACAGGAAGGCGGAGGGAGACACTGCCAGCCACCTCCATGACAAGCAGCATGTGGAGATACTGGTAAGCCATGAGCCACGTGGCAAGGTATAGATTTATAGAAATGGATTAATTTAAGATGTAAGAACTAAATAGCTAGAAGCCTGAGCCATTAGGCCAAACAGTTTAAATAATATAAGTGTCTGTATGTTTATTTTATAAGTGGGCTAAAGGACTGTTGGGGCTTGGTGGGACCCGGAGAGAAAATGCTCTCCAGCTACACCTGTGAAATACAGAAGAAGTTCTGAATTCCCTGGAGCTGGAGTTACAGGCAATTGTGAACTGCTGGGAACCAAACTAGGGTCGTCTCCAAAATGAGCCATCTTTTCATACCCTCCACTATCATTCCTACCTAGTCCCTGGCATCTGGAATGTTTCTACAGAAAATTTTGTCAGTTCAGTACCCATATGAAGAATCAGCATGTGCAATTTCTTGTTCAAATGTCCAGCCTTAATAGAAAAAGCATAGTTGATTTTTTTCTAAAGGAATCTCATAGGCTTTCCATATGTATTAGAGCAATACACTCTGGACACATATCAACTACCAGTTAGTATATGTCCAACAACAATGCATACATATAATATATATAATACAACTCTACACTACACACACAGACACACACAGAGACAGACAGACAGGCACAGACATACAAAGACAGGCAGAGAGAGAGAGAGAGAGAGAGAGAGAGAGAGAGAGAGAGAGAGAGAGAGAGAGAGAGAATGAGTGCCAGGAGTTGACATTCTTTTATTTAAAATAAAACCTTGGAGGCTGGATGTAGCTGGAGATTTCCTGTGTCCACCCAGCTCCTGCAGCCACTCAGATCCAAGTAAACACTCAAGAGACTTACATTACTTATAAACTGTATGGCTGTGGCAGGCTTCTTGTTATCTAGTTCTTATATCTTAAATTAACCCATTTCTTTTCATCTATAAGTTGCCATGTGACTTGTGGCTTACCGGTATCTTTACATCTTGCTTCTCATGACAGCCGCAGCAGCTGGCAGCGTCTCCTGACTCAGCCTTTCATTTTCCAGCATTCTCCTCTCTGTTTATCCCGCCTATACTATACTTCCTGCCTGGCTACTGGTCAATCAGTATTTTATCAATCAATCAATCAATCAATCAATCAATCAGAGCAATACATTCACAGCATACAGAAAGACATCCCCAGCAGCTGGAGAGATGGCTCAGTAGTTAAGACCACCAAAACACCAAATGACCAGGTTTCAATTCCCTAGCACTCCATGCAGCTCATGATGGTCTGTAAAGCCAGTTGCTGGTGAATCTACCCTGTCTATTGCCCTCCTCAGACTCTGCACATACACAGTATACAGATATACATGCAGGCAAAACACCCATACATATAATATAATAAAAATAAAATAAAAATTTGGGAAACTGGTTTAAAATAAAATACATATGAACTTGGATTCAATAATTGTATTTATCTTTCAGCTTTCAGCACTTAAAAAGCTAAATGCTATTTAGGAAAGTGTATGTAACTGGACAGTCATTGTCATAAATAAAAAATGGGTCACAGAAGTAAGCACAGAATGTATTATCCAAACGCCTTCTAAAGTGGGTTATTAAAAATCTCAACATAGGGTTCACATGACTCTAGTCCCAGCATTCAGGAGGCTGAGGCAGGAGAACTGCCAATTTGAGGACAGTCTAAGCTATATATTGACTTTCAGGCTATTACAGATTACAAAGTGAGAATCTGTCTTAAAGAAAAACAACATTGCACCATATGGCTGGGGTTGCAGCTCAGTGGTAGACAGTTTAGCATGCATGAGGCCCCAGGTTGCATCCTCAGCACCACATATTTATGAGAACAATTGGAAACCAACAGTATCTGAGGCAGACCTGGGCTCAAGACCTCTCTATAAACAAGTCAGTGCAAACAGACAAACAGACAAACAAACAAACCAAACCCAAACAAAAGGCCAAACCAAACGAAAACCAAACAAAAAACCATTAGGAGTAGAGGTTTCAGCTAGGTTTCTGATTTCCAGGGGCCAGTGCTGATCTAGTTCCTTCTCCGACTCACAGAGGCTTTTGACAAGCATTAAGGGAAAAGCCAACAGGAATTTCTGTCAGAATTGTCCCCCCTGAGCTATGACTTCTTTGCCTTTGTATTATGAACAACTTATCTTTATAACAAGTGCTGCTCAGCTTGAACCTTAGTGGACAATATTGCAATAATACAATTGGAACAATATAGAAAATGAGTGTTATGATGGTCTCCAAACCCAAATTTTTGGGAAAAACCCCAAATCTTGGGAGGATACTCTTTCATTATAATTGGATGATCTGTTGAAAAACCACAATCAGATTGATCATCACTATAAAATACCAGCAGTGTAAAAACTCAGCATATACTCACACAACATACTGTTGGACAGAAAAGCAGTGAATTTAGAGGTCACACCCACAAGGTCAAGCCTTTATATCTTTAGATACAGAATTCAATTTCTATTAAGGTGTCTTCACAGAGAAATATAATTAAAATTCTCAGCATCACTTACTTCCACTAACATTCAACCAAAATCAAACTAAAAAACTAAAAACTGCTGAAATTTATAGACCAGAAGGACTTTCTACTTTGAAAAAGAGCTCACCATGATGTCCGTGGGATTTTTATGACTGTATTAGTCCAGTAAGTTTACATGCCATGGCACTCCAGTGATTTTATAAACTGGAGGACTGCCCAAAGTTATGGGATTATTTGGTCTCTTTTTTTTATAGAGAAGTCAAAATGATTTACATTTAAAAATTAAATTACAGATTAAAACACATGATATGAAGTTGCAGCAAGGAAAATTGTTTCTGAGTCCATTTCCAAAACTGTTAGTGTCGTTCATTTAAATATCACTGTATGAAGCTAGTACTAGCTTAAATACCAGTTTGGACAATTTATTTTATATTTATATAAAACACCACAACAATTAGAAACCTCCCGAGGCTCCCAAATAAGAAGTCACTACTGAGTATAAACCAATGCCATCAAATACATTCTCTTCTCTCAACTCATCACTTCTTTTACTCCTATATTTTATTTAAAGTTAGCAACTCTATTTGCAGATATATGTGTTTTCCAGTGTCCTTGCTTAAACAGGAAATCAAGGGTAGAAATGACTTACCTTTGCTATTTGTTTCCAAAAACCTAAAAAATAGTTTCCCTTAGCTGAGTTTTACTACTGAATAGAATAGATCCAGTGAGTAAAAATGACTTTTACTTCTTAAGCCATCTGTAAGAATGTAGGAAGTTTTGAGTAAATCAACCATCAACCAAAAATACCCCACGAATAACAACAAAATGTCATTTTGCCATACAACGGAAAGGTCGGGCAAACGAACCCAGAAATGGAACTGAAGTATCATAATCACAAGAGTGGTTTAAAAATAGTGATAGATACAAACCGCATCAAAAGACTGTCATTATGTGCTGAATGATGGTGCACCGCAGGCACCCGATTCAAGAGATCAGAACTTCCCATTTGCTCCCATTGTTGAAATCTGAAACACTATATTCGCTAAGATCCACCACAGACAGACACTGAAGCAAATGTCTAGCACCTGAGCACGATGCCGAGGCAATCTAGCGTCTGGGTTGATGGCTCCCTGGTTTTATCCACTCATTTGTGATACACTAGGTACTGCTTCTTGTAGGCACAGAAACTGAACAAGCCAGAGTTACTGCTTCCTTGGGGAGTGGGAAACGCACAATAGCAACATGAACAGAACGTGTAAGGACCAGCAGTCAGGAGGATCTCAGAGGTGGGCATCTCTAAAGTGACTCCTGATTCAGGGAGGATGAGGGATTGGTCACATGGAGGGGACTGTGCTCGCCAAGGCCAGTCAGGCAGTCAGTCAGTCAGTCAGGCAGGCAGACAAACAGACAGATGGGAGTGGCTTGTATCACACAAGCTCAGTACAGCTGGGGACAGATCCTAAGGGCTGAGTGAAGCTAGATAGGGAGGCAGGTTCCAGAAAGAATAAATCAAAAACTCTGCAAAAGCTCAGCCAGGCTGGCAGGTACGACTGCTGGGTCAAATCTCCTGCCTTCTTGATACTTGCTCTGTACATCTACCATCAATGTTTATCTCCAGGGTGATGAGGGGTAGGGGTGGAACCCATGGTGGAGTGCTTACCTGGCACACACAAGACCATGACTGATCCCCAGCATCACACACATATGCAATGTTTTTCAAAATAATGGGTCTTTCAGTTCAGCCTTCGGGGTTCGGACTGGCAGGATAAGCTTGGTCCCACAGCTTGAAGACAGGAACATCTGCCAGCCTCGGGCAAGGCAGCATTGGATTCTGCTTCCCACCCTCAGGAACCTCCCTGCTGCCCAAGGCTTCTGATTCTGCCTCTGGCTTAGGTTAGCTAAGAATAATCACAATTAAACAGGTCATGGTGGGAGTCCCTCTGTAGTCTCCGAGTTCCTAATAGATGGTAGACCCACCATTTAGCAGAGATGCAGAGGCCAGGCAGGGCACTCGCTGTCAAGTGTCCCCATCTACCACAGCCCTTCAAGCTTGTTGGGAAGATCTTCAGCTTTGGTAAGAGGTCAACCTGGAAGTTGCAGAGGTTTATAGTTTCCAAAAGTACACTTTTTACTTTATTTTGAATTATGTGTATGTATGGGCTTCTGTGTGGGGGTATACAAATGTGAGTACAGGTGTCCATGGAGGTCCGAGGGCATCTGATCCCCTGGAACTGGAGTTACAGCAGTTGTGAGCCACCATGTAGGGGCTAGGAATCCAACCTGGGTCCTCTGGAAAAGCATCCATTGATCTTAACCACTGAGCCATCTTTCCAGCCCTCTAGAAAGTTTTGGTGTTTTTTTTTTTTTGTTTCTTTGTTTGTCTTGTTTTGTGGTATATTGTTCAGATGAAGAAAAGAGCATGTGAAAATGGGTAAGAGATTCCCACTGTTTGGAAGAATGGTGCCTTTGCAAAGTTCTCATGGACACATTTTCAGTCGTGTCCCCCCCCCCCCCCAGTGAAACTAGAGAAGCTGCAGAGGAAGAGCCGTGCACACACGCCTGTTGCTCTCCCCTCACTACAAACTTGGTCAGATGTGCAGGCATGGGGGAAAATGTGACCACAGAGGGCGCAGTGAGGCAAATATTTTCAATTTCCTGGTAGCCACATTAAAAAAGTAAAAACAAACAGGTGGGATTAATTTCAGTAGTAGCTTGTACTTAATTTAGTCAAAACATCCATTCATCATGTGACTGGTATAGAAGCAATTAAAGATACTTTCCACTT
>CABHPQ010160377.1:0-15023 GCA_902168405.1 Peromyscus aztecus | reverse complement strand
AAGAAAGAAAGAAAGAAAGAAAGAAAGAAAGAAAGAAAGAAAGAAAGAAAGAAAGAAAGAAAGAAAGAAAGAGTCTGGCATACTGCCAGGAAGGAAGGCAGAATCAGCCCTAGCTTGTAGGGTACAATAGTAATTTCTACATCCCTCAATGCACCCCTCTTCTTCTGTCCTCTGACCCATGCTCACAATACAAGAGACCAGCTTCTTTATAAAGAAGCTTCCCACTGGCCACCTCGGCATGAGGTTCCAAGCCTTGGGCAGCTGCCAGGGGCCTGTCAGGGCTTGTTGGATGGTATCTGCTCAGGCTGCTAAGAGATTAGGAGTGTCTGGCCTCTCCCTTGGCATTCTGCTGGGCACTCTGATACTGACTCATCTTTCTCCTCCCCACTTAGGCCAGGCAAAGGGAGCTAGGCTCTGGGCAGGGCGGCACACTGGCCCTCAAAGGCTGGCATGGGAGCCCATGCTAGAGGCTTTGCGACTGGTTTCATGGTAACAGGCTGGTGTGCCTGGAAAACTGATGGTTCTGCGTAGGGCAGCTCAACTGACCCTTTGAAGAAGGCACCGGGAACTGAGGTGAAAGGCAGAGTAAAGGTTAGGGACACACACAAATACAAGCTTGCAACTGTGGTGATAATTTTCAGAAAATATTAATATGCTTCTCTTTTGCCTTAGGATATGACAGATTCTCTGAAATCTGCTTGACCGGCCCGTTTTACATGGAGGAGATTAAGATTGTTCTAGAAGGACTACAAAAAGAAAACATCAAAATTTACCTCTGCACATTCAAAATAAGAATTGTGTAGTTTTGCTGATTCACAATTGAGATGTAGCAAAGTTTACAATCTGGTGACTTTGACCCAAGTACATATCTGCGAAATGACCACTATAATCAACAGAGTTAACATATCTGTCACTTCAAAAATTTTCCTTGACCACCCCCAACACACACACACACACACACACACACACACACACACACACATGATTTTTCATTTTCTAAACTGTTATACAATATCATAGTGTTTACATGATTTTTCTAGTCATTTTCACGGCATGTAATTGATTTGAGACTCAGCTTCGTTATTGCAGGGATTCATGGACTGCTTGTGTTTAACGCTGAACACTTAACTCTGCTATATAGACAGGAGCACAGCTTGTTTATTTATCAGCTAATGGACTTCTGGTTGTTGCCAGTTTTTGACGGTTGGACAGTGGCATAGCCCCCTTTGTGTAGACTTACAGACTTTGGTTTCCATCTTGAAGATGCTTAGGAATGGAACGGCTGGCTTATAACCTAGATGCATTTGTAAGTTTTTAAGAAGGTGCCAAACTGTCTTACAAAGAAGTCCTGCCATTTAACCTTCCCATGAGCCAGGGATTCGAGTCCCAGTTGTTCCACATCCTGTCTGCACTTCCCATGGCCAATGTACAGTTTTAGCCATTTCAGAAAATGGATAAGATGATGACTAGCGACTTTCAAAATGAGACTTACAGAAAGACAGACCCAAACATGACTTTCTTAACAAAAGCAAAATACCATCGTGG
The DNA here is from genome assembly GCA_902168405.1 of Peromyscus aztecus. Classification (NCBI taxonomy): domain Eukaryota; kingdom Metazoa; phylum Chordata; class Mammalia; order Rodentia; family Cricetidae; genus Peromyscus; species Peromyscus aztecus. The sequence continues at coordinate 13,478 of CABHPQ010160377.1, read as the reverse complement.
TTAGAACATGAGTATGGCATGTGCATGATGCCAGGCTTGCAAGCTTAGCTCACTGTAGCACTCACTGTAAGAGCAGAAAGATGAGAACCCAAGTATCCACTAATATGGTCCTAATCAAACACTATGGTACCACATTCCATGTGCACATATTTACATACCCATGTATATATGAGAGTTTATATGTACATATATACGTGTATTATAAGGAATAGTCTCATGTTTGTATTTGGCAAGCCTTGAATCTGATAGGGTAGCCAGCAGGAAGGATCCTAAGGAAAGAATTGCAATTCAAAGCCAAAGGTATTATGGCACTATATCCACCAGCCTACTAATGCTGCTTTGAGGTCTGCAGGTTATCCGATGGCAGAATTCTCTCTTGAATGAGGGATGCAACTTTTCATTCTATTCTGGCCTTGAAATGATTAAACGAAGTGCCTCTATATTATGAAAGACAACGTGCTTACTTGAAGTTTACCAACTTAAATGCAAATCTCATCCAGAAAAACCTACCTAGGGATGTCCATAATAGTACTTGAACAAATCCAATACTCAGGCATCTCATAGTCCAGCCAAGTTGGTACAAAATTAACCATCCCTGTTATGCATAAAATACTAGGCAACCATCTATTGAAAGACAAATCTGGATGCACTGAGATGAATATATCTCCAAGATACATTAAGTAGGAAAAAAGCCAGATATAAAACAACATATAAAATAGGCTGTCACTGTAAAACAATTTTTTTTTAAATAATATATGTGGTTACTTTGGTTGTAATGAATTGCTATGGAGAAGGAAGAAATTGCTTCAGAAAAGGCAAACTGAGAGGCCAGGAATAGGCAAATGTGTAGCCTCCGCTTACCATCCTAGCCTTTGCATCCAGATGCTACCAGATGGGGACAGCCATATGAAGCGAGGGAGGTAGTGATTGGTGATTGGGAGGTATGGCGGCCAGAGATGTGCTCTAGAGTAACCTGGATAGGAGCCACGCATGCGGCTCACCCTTTTGTGAGGGGCTTGATGACTCATGACACAAGAGAGGACCGAGGAAGAGAGACGGGTCAGCCAGGGTGAGGCAAAGCCTTTGCAGTCAGATTGAGGTTGCTGGCCTCTTGGCTGAGGATGGGGAGGATGAGGTAGCTTCCCAGGCCTTACACCTCCCCCACGGAAACCTCTTTTGGGCCAGGGACTACGCTCTGCCCTGACCTTCTGGGTTTGCAGATCTGTGTAAAGGGGACCTCTTCCTACCAGGGAGCTAGAGTTCCTGCAATGGTGCTTGAGGCGTGGGGGAGGGACAGTTGAAACCCCTGCTGTTCCTTGGGTCTTTAAGGCTCTGATTACACAATAACAGAGCTTTGCTTTAAAAAAAAAAAAATTGCAGCATGGGATGCAATTCACATATGGTAGTAGTTAAGGGATGTGGTACGGCCACTGTGTAATTCCAAATTCCTCCAGCCCTCTGTCCTCCCCTGGTCCTCCAGTCCCCCTGTCTTGTCCCAGGTCTCCTCACTTTCCCCAAGCTCTAGGCTGGCTCTTTCCCTCTGTACCAGTCTGGCCTTGATGCCTGCCCGCGGTTGGACGGCTGTGTCCAAAGCTGAGAAGAAACCAAGGCCAAACAGCCCTCCCTCTCTCAACCCAGGGCTCGTTTTTAAAGATGGCCTTTACACTACTTGTTTGCTTCCTTGCAGTTCATCATTGGAGGGTGAGGGAATTCATTTATTTTTCTTTTCTTTTCCTTTCAGAAGGCTATTTCATGGTTCAGGACCCAGTAGAGAATCCACCGCCGACTCCTGGTTAATGTAAAAGAAGGACGGTAATAAAAGTTTGTCCCATGGGTACAGTTGACTTGAAGAATGTAACAACCTTTTTTTTTCTTTTCTTCACTGTAACCATAAACTGAATTCTTGTTAATTTCCTGTCCCCTTTTCAGAAGCTTAAGCACATTTTTTTTTTTGGGTAGTTTTGAGAAAGCACAGCTTGTATCTTCCTTTGTTCCCATAATGTCGATATAAACCACACGCTGGAGATAAATGCCACCAAGACCTCGACGCCTCCAAGATAGGAAATTGCCAGGGGTTGTGTGCACGCCTGCCTCATGTGACAAGCGAAGTGTCCCCTAGTTGCCCCTGGTTTCTTTCTGTATCCTAGGTTAAAAAACAAAATAAATCAGAGTGCTTTGACTGCTCTGTGACTAGGCAGCTGCAGGCTTTTCCCAGCAGGCTTGGCCTCAATCCAGGGCCTTGAACATTCCCAGGCACTGATAAAGACCGATTAGGCTGTTGCTCAAAACATTAAACGAAGCAGGTCCTGGCCCAGAGCCCACATTCTTTAACCCCTCCTGGAAAGCTCACCCCCTGACCCCTGGCTGCAAACATTCCTGGGTAGCATCTCTCCCTCTCACTGTCTACCATAAGCCACGGTGCAGCATGCCAGTGTCCTCCGGCCAAGCCAGCCCCACTAATGGAAGTTTCCACCTGACCACCCTGGAGTCTGGGGCTTTTTAGTTTGCAAACCCAGCTGGTCTCATCTTCAGATGGTGTGAGGATGCTCTTGTGGCAAAAGAGTAGGGACTGAACCGAAACATTGCCATAGGAAACCAGTTTGTGGAGGACGACCAGAAGGCCTCCCGTACCTGAGCATAATGGAGCATGTGTCAACACTGAGCAGTAAGTGGAAGAGGCAGGAACTGTAAAGGTCATATAAAAGCGTACACAGCATGAACGGATGCTCCAGGGCTCGCTCTTCAGCCCACTTCCATTCTTAAGAGTCCTCTTGTCTTAGTAAACGATCTCTGATTCTAACCATCTGTCCCGTTCCATCTTTGTCCTGCGACACAAGAGCCTAGACTTAACCACCCTCTGAATGCAGATCTCTGGCTCAGCCCTCCTAAGCATGCTTTCCCTGACACTCTGGATGTTCTCACTGTTTCTCTGACCTCCATAAGCTAAATTAAAAGGCATGACTTTTCCCACAATCTTCTCTCCCCCTGGTGGCTGTCAGTTTGTCTGTATTGTATTTTTTCTCCCAAACTCCAAAGAAAATTGTCTTTAAGTTTCCTTTCGAGCCCCTTTTAAAAATAATTTTATTTTATTAATGAGAGTAAAAGCCCAGAATGCTCCCCTAGATAAGCGGTTCTCAACCTGTGCATCGCAATCCCTTTGGAGAGGGTCACATATCAGCTATCTTACATATCGGATATCTGCATTATGATTCATAGCTAGCAAAATTACAGTTATGAAGTAGCAAGAGAAAAATTTCATGGTTGGGAGTCACCACAACAGGAGAACCACTGCCCTAGATGGACCACCAATTCCACATCCCGTTAAAGCTTTCTCAGTCCAGGCAGAAGCCAGCTGTCTGTTGCTCGGTCCTGTCCGGTGTGCGGGGCCCAAGGCCCTGTTTCCTCATAGGTTCCCATGGCTAGTGCTCAAGCCAAAGAATGCTTCAGGGCCTCTGAGCCTCACCTCCCGTCTCCATTGGCACTCTCTGCCTCTGATGAATGTTAGACAAGTGCCCCTGTCTCTCCATCTCCATTGCCACCCACAGTCCACCTCAAGGCACCATCTCCTCTACCTGTCTTTTGCTCTTGCTCGAGGCAGGCAAGTTTGCTGAAAAGCTCTCTGTGCCTCGTTCTTGGGCTCGCTGCCCCATCACCATATTTCCCAAGCAGGAAGGTAGGTATTACCGTTAGATCACAGGCCTCTTGCTACCTCTGTCTTCCAGAAATCAGGCCACATCCCCGAGCTGCTCTCCCTCGAGGCAGACTGTTGAGAAACCATGCTGTACAGTTCTTTCCCTCCCACTTGTAACCCTGACCAAGCCCAGGCCCCCCTGTTGCCTACAGTAAGGACAACCTTGAATTACAACTTGACTTTTATCAGTGCCTTTCTGACTCCTGGCACATGGGCTAGGCCAGACTAGATCACGTGGTAGGGGACTCGTCCATTCTCCTGAAATGGTGTGAGAATCAGAAACCTCCTTTGCTCCCTAGAACTGAAGGCTCTGTCTGTCTCTTCAGGACCCCCATCATGCTGTGCATGGTGGCCATCTCTTCTAACGGTCTCCAGCTATAAGGCCCAGTCATATCTGGATCATGCTTGTCCAAGGTCGTGAGGCTCTCTCCCCTAATAAAGTTTATCCTGAGGGGTTATTTTGCGTCAGCTCCTTTCTAGAAACCTGCTACCCTTTTCCCATTCTTTTTAACAGTTATAACCCCTCATTTTTTTTTTTAATTAAAGAGGCACCGTAAACCATCTTCATGATGTCTCTGCATTTGCAGAAGCTGGGTCAGAGATGACATTTTAAAAAATGAGTTTATGCGTATATGTGTGAGTACAGGTTCTTATATGTGCAAATGCCTCATGTATATGTCTCTCTCTGACCTAGGCTGCTTGGCTACCAAGGCTGGGGGGATCCGTCTCTGTCTCCCCAGCCTGGGAGAGGAGAGTTGTAGCTCCTGGGAGCTCTGAGGAGCCCAGCCCAGGCTCATAAAAGAGGGATTTAGAGATGCCTAGATGAGAGAGAAGGACTTGCTGGGAAGCCGAGAAAGGGGACCTCACCTGTGGTAGAGGGCAGCCACTGAGGTATTGTGATAGTCTTGCCTAATCAAGGCACCCTCGGTACCTAGGCCAACTAGAGTTCCTTCCTGCTGTTTTCTGAGTGCCGTTTTAGCATTCCTGTGTGATCTTTAAAGGAAAAGGAGGTCTCTCCTACGGTTTGAATATGAAATTTCCCCTGAGGTCCATGCATTGACCGCCTGGTCCCCAGATGGTGATGTTATTATGGGAGGTAATGAAGTATTTAAGAGGTGGGGCCTAGCTGAAGGAATTAAGTCACTGGAGGTGTCCCTTTGAAGGCTAGACCTGGTCCCCAGGGCTTCCTCTCTCTGCTTCCTGTTTCATGAGGGTAGTTGTCTTTGCCACACATTTTTGCTGCCATAATGTTCTGCCTCAACACAGACTCAGAATCCACAGATCAAGGGGCCACGCCTGAAACCACAGAGACCGTGAGCCCAAATAAATCATGCCTCCCCTTAAGTGACAGGGATTTTGTAATAGGGATGAACACACAACTGACGTGGTCAGGAGAGTGAGCTTTGAGGTAGGGAAGGTACCCAAAATAGATTTAGGCTGAGCTACTGGGAACAAAGTGATGTCTCCTGAAGACCTAAAAGTAGACCCAGATTCATACCTGTTACACACTTACAGTGACTAGCTGTCTCACGTGTCCAACGTGACATGGGACTTCCAGTGTTAAAGTTCTGAACAATCTGGGGCAGGTTGTCCAATTTACAGAGTGGTAAAGTTTTGAAAATTCAGGTCATGCTATGTTCCTTCTTCAATTAATCAATTCCTCGTCAGTATCTCAAGCACTTGGGATCTGTCACCTGCTCTCCTCATTCTCCTGGTGTGGTCTTCTGTCCATCTCATTGCTTCCCGTCCAGCTACCGTGCCTACAACAGGCCAGGTTTATGACAGTCTCAGCCTGTGGTCTGAGGTTCCTTCCGTGGGAGCCTTCATCTCTCTCCCGATTCTTCCCAAGAGCACCTCCATCTCCCCGCGAGTCTCATGTCAGACAAACTTACCTTCCTTCCTAAAGTAGCTTCCATGCCTGGTTTCCAATAGTATCATCACCCTGTGATGGCTAATCTTGGTTGTCAGTTTGACACACTTGGGAAGAAGGTACCTTAATTGAGAAAAAAATGTCCCCATTAGATTGGTCAGTGGCAAGTCTGTGGAAACTTTTCTTGATTGCTAATTGATATGGGAGGGCCGAGCATATTATAGGCAGTACCATCCCAGGGCGGGTGGGTCTAGGACGTATAAGAAAGGTAGCAGAGCAAGCCACTGGGAGGCAAGCCAGTAAATAACACCCCTCTACGCCATAGGGTCTGCAGTTTCTGCTTCAGTTCCTGCCTCAAATTCATGCCTTGAGTAATCAATCGCCTTGGCTTCCTTTGATGATGGGTTGTAACCTGTGAACCAAATAAACCGTTTCATAGAAAAAAAAGATCAAATCAAAGAGTGGGAGGATATAAATTAAACAAAGAGTAACCAGAGGAAGTTGAAGCCAGACAAAATACATTTTTAAATTTTATTTTTATTTTAAGTGCATTGGTGTTTTGCCTGCATGTATACCTGTGTAAGGGTGTTGGGTTCCCTGGAACTGGAGTGGCAGACAGTTGTGAGCTGCCATGTGGGTGCTGGGAATTGAGCCCGGGTCCTCTGGAAGTTATGAGTAGTCAGTGCTCTTAACCACAGAGCCATCTTTCCAGACCCCGACAAAATACATTTTCATATTTTTGGTAGTGAGCCCAGCCTTTAATAGCTGAACCATCTCTCCAGCCCCAAAATACATTTTTAAAGACAAAACTTTCCCAGAGAGTTAAGAGGATCCCAGCTGCGGGCAAAAAAATTCAATCAACCTACATAAAACCTATTATATAACCTCAAAAAATATATGTAGCAAAACCAAAAGAATTGTGAGAGTGTTTGACATACCCCCATTATGTATGCCAAACATAAAAAAAAAAACGTAAAAGATTCAGGCAACATAATTGGCAATGGTGAACTTCACACCCTCTAGTATTGGTAGATGGGTTTCCGTCAGCCTTTTGTGCTTCTGCGTGTCTTCTGAGTACAGGTTTTGCTATGGACTCACTGTTCAAGAAAGCTTATACAGTGAAGAGCCTTAGACTATCAAATCAACAGTAACCTACCTGGCTTGTTAAACTATTATGAATGCATGTTTCAAGGACCCTCCGAAAGCATGACATTTTTTTTCATTGCTTGCTCTCAGAGCTAGAAAAGCCTAGTAGTTCTTTTTTTTGTTTTGTTTTGTTTTCTTTTGTTTTGTTTTTTGAGACAGGGTTTCTCTGTGTAGTTTTGGAGCCTGTCCTGGAACTCACTCTGTAGCCCAGGCTGGCCTCGAACTCACAGAGATCCACCTGGTTCTGCCTCTCAAATGCTGGGATTAAAGGCATGGGCCACCACCACCTGGTTGAAAGTCTAGTAATTCTTAAATTAGGTCTCTCCTTCCTTAGTTTTACGTTGCTGTCATCAAAATTACCTGAAAATGACTTAAAGGGAGGAATTCTTTATTTCCCAGTTTTGCAGCCATCACCATGGTAAGGAGGGCATGGCAGAAGAGAACAGTTTATATCATGGAAGCCAGGAGGCAGAGAAAGGGAAATACAGAAGATGCATGGGTAAGATACAGCCCCTAGCATATGCCCCAAAGACCCACTTAATCCAGCTAGGCCCCATCTAGCTTTTGATACTTCCCAATATTATCATTGTGGTAAGATTGCATCAAGAGCTTAATCCTGTTGTGACTTGGCACCCTCATGATCTGTCCTTGGAAACAGAATCACAGACACACCCCAAAGGCGGACTTGATTAATCTCCTTGGCATTTCTTAATCTGATAAAGTTGATACTCAAGATTAACTATCAAACTCTGTATCTATTTCTAAGGAAACTGAGGTTTTTCTTTCTTTTCCCACACCACCCAAACATTCAGAGGGAAAGAATGCAGACTTGTTAGGTCCCACACTGCAATCACTGGTCTTGGGTGTCAACTTGATTAAGAAAGTCTAAGAATGGTGAAATCCACCTATGTGTCTACAGAAAAGATTGATGTGCGGGACAATGACTGGGTTGGGGGAGATCACTGTGAATTTAGAGAGAACCTTCCAACAGGCTGGCATCCTAGATGAAATCAGAGGAAGGCAATGTGTTTGCGTTTACAAGCCCCTATCTGAATGAAGATTTTATCACTGCTGCCATTGTCTCTGGGCATCAGACTCTACCTTCTCTGGTCTTTCAATGTGGACTCTATCCTCTCAGGGAACTTACAAGTCTGTAATATCAGATTCGGACCACTGAGAAGTCCAGCTTCTTGGATTGGCCAGCTACCACTCCAGCACACAGATGGCCAATGTTGGATTATCTTACACAATCCAATAAATTGCCTTGTATGATATATCCACACATTCTATTGGTTCTGATCCTCCAGGTAACTCATTCTAATACCCAACCTTGCACCAAAAGGCACATTCCCAGCAGACTGGAGCAGGATCTCCCGGGAAACAACCAACCAGGAATTTACAAGACAACCTGATGCATCCTACCATTATTGCTGTACTCCAGCGAGGAGGGACCTGTGAGTCAGGCTTTGACTATAAGGAGGAAGAACTGTTGCCTGCCCTCTACACAACAAGCACACTTCTCAGTCAGCACAGTCCTATCATAATTGATTTGACATGACAACTTGACCACAGAAGACGCAGATAGCTGATTCATCATTATTTCTGGATACAGCTAAAAGTTTTTCCAGAAAACATTAAGAATAGACTGAGTACAACATATGTCCTTCTCCCCTACTCTGGGCAGGAACCAACCAATCCTGCGGTGATTGGTTGAAAAAAAAAAAAAAAAAAAAAATATTGTTTTAAAAAAAAAAAAAAAAACAGCTTATGCTGAGAAATCGCAGCACATGTGCCAGCCTATAGTGAGGGTCTTGGTGTTGCTTTGAAACATGGTAGAAGGATGAGCAGGTGGGAGATGCACTTAGCTGGCTTTCTCTTACCAGATTTCTCCTGGGTGTGTGCTCTCCCATTTTAGAGACATTCTGCAACCATGATACCATTCAGTTCCTCTTGCAAATGAGGAGACTAAGAGGCAGAGAACTGAAGTCAGTTGCTGAAGGCAACCCAGCCGCAAGCCTTAGAACCTGGGTTTCCTCCCAGGTCTCTGACTTAAATGTTTCTTTCACTTACATCATCCAGCAAAGGTGATGGATGACTGCTAAGAAAGCAAGTTCTCCAACCACAGACCCTCAATAGCAGTGGTTCTCAACCTCCCTAACGCTGTGACCCTTTAATATAGCTCCTCATGTTGTGGTGACCCCCAACCACAAAATTATTTTCGTTGCTACTACATGACTGTAATTTTACTACTGTTATGAATCATAATGTGAATATCTGTGTTTTCTGATGGTCTTGGTTGACCCCTGTGAAAGGGTCCTTTGATCCCAAGGGGGCCGTGACCCACAGGTTGAGAACCACTGCCATAGATGTTTTCTATCCTCTCTTCTCTATCAAACACCCTTCTCCCCATTTTCAAGAAAAGTGGATGGAAGTAACTGAGTGAATTTTTATCCTCACCTCGATCTTAACAGATTCAATTTGAAGTACATTTTATGTTTTGTGATACCCATTCATAAGGTTGAGGGGCTTGACCCAACCTACCCATGGTACATTTTTCCATCTAGAAAGTGGAAACCATTTAACTTATCTATCTAGTCACTTCTTTTATTCAACACTGAGGAGACGTAGTCTCTATCCCTGAAGTGCCCCAAGTCTTGCCAAGGGTGGTGGTGAGGTAGGAGAATGGGATCCAGCAGGTGAACCACTAACGCTATACTATATCCTCAAAACCCAAAAAAACACAATCTATAATTAATTCTGCCCGAGGAAAGAGGCCACACAGGAGGTGGTGATACATGAGAACTTAGCTGGTTCTCGAATAACTTTGTCAAGTGAAAAGCGAGGCAGACTTCGGGTGCAGGCAACAGGTGCCCTGGTATTGTATGACCTTTCAAACATCTGTTTACCCCAAACAGGACATCGAAAATAAAGCAAAGAAACTCTTCTATGTGTCCAAATCCAGCTGACTGGACCAGTGAGTTTATTTGGGGTCACTCACAGAAGCATAGGCGATTCCAAAGGCAGCGTATTACCAAGATGGCCATCTCAACAGGAGTGACAACCTAGGAAAGCTGTAATCCTGGGGTTGCCTGCACTATTGCAGTTGACAGGTTACCCAGGCTTCATCTTGCATTTTTGCACCCTCCTCCAGCCTCCCGCCTCCCTGCAGGACAGTGTCTGGGAAAAGGGGCTGTGCCTATGCCCTCAAGGCTCTTGGATTTGCCAGGCAGTTCTCACCCTCCTTGCCCTCCCTGGCTTACGCCTGGCCTGACTCCAAGCCTCTGACTCCAGAGAGCTGGGAACAGAGGGTGCTCGGGAGATCTGAGGCCAGGGATGGCTCCGGTCTCTGTGTGTCCAGGTGCGGCCGTGTTTACTTAGCAAAACCCGGATGAGGTCTGGCTGGGTGGCCTCTGATAGAGACCGCACCTAGCCCTGCACCAACAGAGAGGCAGCTGACTTCAGTGGCAGAGCTGAGATCCCTAGAAGTCCCTTGTCACCCGGGAGTCAGGGTGTCTGAGCTGCATCTCGAGGCTTTCTAAATGAGCCCCTTTACTCTTGGTCCCTTTGCAATGTACCTCAAAAAAAAATCAACAAAAAAACAAAACAAAAACAAACAAACAAAAAAAAACCCTGGGCTACTGGCCAAGGCCTCTCTGAGTTGTTGAGAGCCACGGTCCATGGGAAAACACTGGAGAAGCAATTCCACAGCTTCAAAGGATCAAAAGCTATGGAAGGCCATGCACAGGTCTGAAATGCCATCTGGAGGGAGGTCACGGCCCTAGAAGTTCCCTACCTCTGTCCACTCCCACGCTGGGTCCCACAACAAATGGTGCTGTGGATATTTAAAGTTCCGGAAAAGCCAGGTCACCGGCACAGAGAAAGCAAGAGAAGACAGCTTTTAAGAAATCATCTAGATGATCATGCTTAGTCTTCTGAAATGCACCCTTAGGCTCCAGGGTCCTGGAGGGGTGGGGGGGTGGGGGGCCGGCGTGGCTGGCTCAGAGTCTCTTCATCATCAGCTCAACTCATAGTGACATAACTTCCTCCGTTCATCCTGTGACCTTTGTCAGATGGTCAACTCAGTTTAGCGCCACTCAGATGACATTTAGGACACCTCCCTGGCCCAGCCCATGGGCCAGATCCTAGAAAGCCATATATGGGAAAGATTTCTGTCTTCCTGGCCTTGAGGGGACTTGGCCTTGGAGAAGACAGCTGCATACATGTAACTGTCATTTACCATAATTGCCATTTGGAGGAAGCCTTCTATGTGCCAAAAGTTTTACCCAGATTATCTCTATTCCTCCCCCAAAAGTTGGGGCTGGCACAGGTATATCTGCAGCTATGGATTGAGAAGCGTAACCTCAGAGCAGATAAAGCTACCCACCAGGGCATACCAGAGCCCAGGGTGTAAAGCAGCCTCTTGGTGAAGCAATGTGCTGCCTCCAGAATGAGTATTTTTGCTGTCTATTTCTGCCCACTCATCGGGGCCCATGGGGAAGGTCAAGGGAGGTTCACCTTGTTCTCAGACACAGCATAACATAGGCTCCACCCTATGCAGAGAACCGGTCTCTCCTGATTCAGGTGAGAGACTCCTTGGTACCTCTAGGTGTTATGTATTAGAGAGACGGTACATTGGTGGGTGACCCAGGCAACTGGCAAAGGCCTGTTCCCAGAGACACAGGGCAGGCTGCTGTAATACCAAGAGCCCGTGAGAGGCACCACTGAAAAGGCTTAATGTAAGGACTGTTACAGACCAGGGGTAGAATTAAGAGGATTGTGGTAGGGTTACCAGACTTGGCAAATAAAAATACAAATGAGACACCAAGCTAAATTTGCATTTCCTATAAATAATAAAGAAACATTTTAAGGCATACCCTGTAAGTTATTCTTAAAGCTATAATATTTGAAACACACTTATACTAAAAAGTTATTCATGATCTGTAATTCAGCCTGTATTTTCTTCCAGGAAACACCACACGAAGGGCATCTAAGGACTAGCTACAGCAGGAAGCCAGTCAGGAGGGGTGGTGGCTGGGCACAGCTCACCTGAACCCGGTAGATCCCAGGTTCCCCATAGGTCAGAGATTCCAGCTCAGCATGGCAAGGAAACAATAAACATCCCATCTTATTTCCCCCACCCTCTGCTGTCCTGTGGGACCTCCCTTAGCAAGGACGTCCCTTGATGTAATCTTCAGAGAGTCCTTGGCGCACAGCAGAGCAGACACTAGATCTGGGCAGAGAGAGAAGCAGAAAATGTTCAGCACAGCCAGCTCACAGATGTCTGTCTGTCTTTCCTTACTTGGTCCTCAGCATTTGGGTTAATGATGATATTATCTCTGTCCTCCAGGGTCTACAATGGCTCCCACCGCAGGCAGCAGCAGATTCGATGTTCTCAGCGTCTCAGCGTTTCCTCTCTAAGTCCCTGGAATGCAGTCACTGTCCCCTGGCAGACAGGATTCCTGGACAAAAGAACTCATTGTAGCTCAACACAGCATCAAGACTTTGCTCATGGTGTTCTTCAGGGTGACCTGGAGATTTGGGGCTGGAGGGATTCTGGAGAGATTTGTTCTCACCCCTTATGGCCTCACCCAAACCTCGGACTTGCCAAGAAGAAAGGACTCAACCCAAGTAACTCCTTCAGCCCATGGCCCCTCCTTGGAAAAGTCTAGTTCCAACTCAGCAGGAAGCCACCAATGGTTTCTGGGTCTGTGTTTGGGCATGAAGCATGAAGCTGTGGTTCCCAGAGTTCATCACCAAGTTCTCTTCTCTGGCCGGAACACAAGATGCTTTCTCTTCAATTTCCCTTCAGCACGGCACTGGGAATGTGAACGCAACGATTTTGTTTTGAAATGACGTTCTCTGATTATAGCTCAACCATTTAATTATAGTTATTAAAGATGTGCCCAGCTTAGTAGTTGTGGTATAAAGGGGGCGGAGGCAAACCTACAGTCTTCGGAATCAGCCTGGGCTTATTTCCATAGTAAACAAAACCTTTGCTGAATTCAGGCTGGTGAAAGAAGTTGTGTGGCTGGAAGTGTGGCACGTAGACAGGTAACCAAGTGGCCTGCTCTGCCACAGTGAGGAGTTTCAACTACTTCTACATGTGTGCCTCTTCTTCTAGAACTTACAGCTTACAAGACTGTCTCCTTACTAAAGCTTTATTTTTATATTAAAATTGGGATGTCAAGCATATCTTTCTCAGCTTTGCTAGTCTACACCATAGGAGGTCCCTGCATACATTCTAGAAGCCTTCGAACTCTTTAATCAGAGTTGTCTGGGTGCTCATATGCAGTTTCAAGAAAGAAGAAAGGCAAGTAATTATTATTTAAAAAAAATTTTTTAAGCCAGACACCAGTGGCACATGCATTTAATCCCAGCACTTGGGAGACAGAGGCAGGTAGATCTCTGTGAGGTCGAGGCCAGCCTGGTCTACAAAGTGAGTTCCAAGACAGCCAGGGCAACACAGAGAAACCCTGTCTTGAATAAACAAGACAAAACAAAAAAATTTTTTTTAATGATCCATGATGTTCTGTAAATGAACAACCAGTGGCCAATAAGATGGCTCAGTAGGTAAAGGTGCTTGTTGTGTAAGTCTGACTGCCTGAGTTCGAGTCACAGACTACACATGAGGCTGAGGGGACAGAAGCAACCCCATGAGCTGTCCTCTGACCTCCACAACACGTACTTTTGTGTACATGCCCCCTCCCAGAGTCAAGCACACGAAGGCAACACATACGTACTAATATGTATATGTATGTCTGTATATCTATC